>JBBPKT010000374.1:0-21566 GCA_038089395.1 Pulveroboletus frians | reverse complement strand
GGGGAATCCGGATCACTAAGGCCTGGGATCCTTGTGTATGTACCGGAATATACCTCACCGGCCTCCATAAACTTGATCCTACGGGGGGAACTCGGATCGCTGATAGGCTTGGACCAGGTCTCATGACAGCTGATTTCTAAGCGGAGATTGAATCCGGCCAAGGAGCCGAACCTCCCACAGTTTTTCGGTGCTCCAAAACCATGATTTTCTTACCACGACTTTCCTACCATACTGGGCCTAACACGATAAAACCCTCCCTACCGTGGGAGTCGGGGAAGTGGAAACTTGGCAAGCCACTGATACAAATGCACATTGTCCTTGCAGCATGCCTGTGAACAATTTCAGGCATTGAAAGGCACAGGAAAGAAATGAAACTCCCCAACACTAAAAGAACAGAGGCTCCAAGCTAGGCAACTTAAAATTACAAAATTCTATACAAGGATCCTCATAAAAGGATTGCCGGGAAAATACGAGTCAAATGGACCATCATCAGAGCATTCCGTGTGGGTGGTGCAGTGGCTTGCTGCAAGTGAGGGGATGGTTTATATCATGTGGCCGGGTCGCCTGAAAAAGGCAGCAACGGCGACTTGATTTTCTGTCATTCAGGCCGATTGGCTCGGCTCGGAGCAACCTGATTCCGTGTTCCGTTGGTCACACATGATCCGAATACCGGGGCTGGGGGAACATTGTGCATGAACGTTGAGCTCGGACACCGAACCAACGGAGGGCTATTCTAGTACTCCACCTTCCCAGCTCCACTCGCCACTGCTCAGTACTGCAGTCCGGGCCATCGATCGGGTCACCAGTGGCAAATTGAATGGGACAGGTATCATCCGTCGGGGCTGAAACTCGTCACCTCCACCCTTGGATATATCAACGACTCCCTCATGCATCAACCCTGCCATGGCTTCCCTTGCCCACATTCGCCTCATCATTCTCCCTTTTTTACAGCCGGGTTAATAATCAGATCTCACGAAATCAGAGGTCGCTCACTGCCCCGCGTGTTGTCCGAGTCTTTTGGACCTTACTGTCTTTACATCCGCTTCGGCAGCCTGGATAATCGTCTCGATTCCCTTCATCCGCCAGTGCCATCAGTCACGAACAACGATGACGAGTCCGCATGAACGTGCCCCAAGCACCGAGTCCGACGCGACCGAAAGTCAGGTAAAGAAATGCTCACCTGCTCCGCAGCTTTCCACACAGGTGAAATGCCCTCCTCGACGTCTTCCGCCACCTTCTTCATATCCTGACCATCCCCGCATAGCGCCCGACAATGCACGGGTTAGTCGGCCTTGCTATGATGGATGGTGCGCAGAATATACCTCTTCCACATGGTGCTCCCTGGCGGCCAACGACTGCTGTGCCAGCTGTCTCTGTACATCCTTTGCAGAGTCCGCCTTGAGCTTCGCGATCTCGCGTTCAATCTACTTGCGTCCGTCCGTCAGTTAGGCGCCCGGGTTTTTTTAGTCCCGTGGGTTGCGAATCAAAAGACAAAAAAAGACGTCACCTCTGCTTGACTTGGTACTGCTTCGTCTTCCGATGTCGTTGCTTGTGAATAACGTGTCTCGTTCGATGTAAGTGTCATAGTAACGAATGGACAGGCAAACGCCTCCGGTGAGCTCCCTTTTATCCCCGTCCGGAAAGGTACGGTGGGTTGTGTGGCATTTAGACATGTAGCACAGTATTATGTTTACGCAGTGCATTTCGTGATTACCGGTTTATATCCGCCTCCGGGAAGCGGTGTTCGACACAGGGCAGAGTCTGCTCTCAGGTCTGTCGGATTGAGACCGCATATGGATTGATTCGGACCGTGCGACACTGGAGGGGTGTGGCAGAAGGCGAACACAGCACTTGTGGTTTCCGGAGATCGCCACCTGGTACATCATGATCCTGCATCTGATGATCTGCTTTAGAGCATGACATATCAGGAAAAAATTACAACCGCTGGGATTCAATCTGCTAAGGTACTTTTGCCAGTGCAAAGCGCTACAAAGGGTCCTTAGTTGGGTCCTATGAATTGATATAGTATGCGCCGGACTAGTCCGGACAGATGTTGCGGTTCGTTCTATGTGCCGAGCGTCAGTCCGTGTAGAACACTACTTTTGATGGCTCTCATACCTGGTATGTGCTCTAAGAATATAACCATCACATCAGCATCATTGCATTCTTTCACTCCGAACCAAAGGACACCCACCATCACCATGCCCATTCCAATTGCGGTCAGCTGCCGGTCATTAGCGTGACGCAGACGGTGGTCGCCGAACAGGACTCACGATCATCTCCCCAAATTCCCCCGTCCTGAACACCCACCCTTTCCCCCGGGCAGTCAACCACCCACTCTCCAATGCTTTGGGCAGGACATACATCGCCAACTCTCCGCGTCTTCTTTTTTCCTCTATAAGGATCGACAGTCCCCCCAGGAGCCCCCCTAGCCCATAGGAGTACTTGGAAACAAACAGCGCGAGAATGGGCCGTGGTATCGTGACTTTTTTCTGGGATGACAGGACAGCATACACATGATGCTTGAAGCAGAACCAGGCTAGAACCATTATTCGTCAACCATGACTCGTACCAAGATGATGAGACACTCACCCTGATATGAAGCGACGAATGCCGCTAAGAATGCGGAGCTCCGGATCGTTCCCCAAATTGCTCTCCAGAGCATCCTCAACGGATTCAAAAGGAATGCACCAGGCTTAAAAAGCATCATCGGTATGAGGTGCAGTGCCCCATAGATAGGAAATCCCCATTGGAACACAGTCCACAAACGTGGAAGGGGGACTGCCATGCAAGACTCTACCCATGGGTGAACAGCGCCACAGGGAGGGTAAGGTGGGCCAAAGTCGGGTGGTGTAGCCGTTGCAAGCGCTTTTCGATCCAAGAGAGCCGTTCGATTGGCAGGCACGAGGTCCTAGGAGGCGATGTTAGGACTGCTCTCACCAATGAGCAGGAATCAGCGAACCTGTCGTAGAAGTATTTTATCGATGTGGCTGGTATCAAATGTTCCCGTACGGTTTATGTCCCGGACCATTTCTATGGCAGTGATAGGTGCACTAGACGCCCTGGAGAGCCTAGGAGAGATCAGCGCGCCGTGGCGCGTGCACATTATTCCCTCACCAGGCAGTATATGACCTTGGAAGTGTCTCTGGCCGCGAGAAGAGCGCATATACGATCTGAATACAACTAGGAGCAGATTGCATGCCGCACCTAGTGACCTGGAGGGGAAGACGTACCACAGAGAGAATAGAAGCGTGTCGCCATGAGGAATGTGAACCCCTCGTGTCGACGCGACAGCGTTATATGAGCCCTGAAGCCCGCTACAAAACACATTGAACGGACGAGTCATTGTACAACGCTGACTGAGAACGTACCGAACGAACAACTGCTGCGCAATGATCAGTCTTCGCGACCGTTTCTCGAACATGATTGCCATGCCCCCAGCGATTGCACCAGCGACCACGGCATGCCACCGGCGTGTCTTCTTACGTACCCACTGCCGGTGCGCTAGTGCAGAAAGGGATAGCCGTGGTTCTCGCTGGGAAAGTGGAATTTCAACGGAGGTCGCCACAACAGGTTCCTCTGTCTCGTCTTCTTCGAACGGGGAAGAGAGAGGGCTGGACAGGGTGACGGGAAGGACGATTGGAAGTGCGTTAAGAATCATCTTGTATAGCGTAACGAAGGAACCTGACGAGGGGTGCATGTTTGGAAAATGGTGACGTGAAAACGGGAGACGAGACAAGATGAGATGACACGACGCACCTAGCATAGTAGCGAACCTGAAAGAATCCTTTCCAAAGATTGCATGGCGGATCAGCGCAAAGCGCGTCTCTCTATGAAAGCCGGTGGTGTGAACATTCGAAACATCGGAAGAAGTATGGACTGCTCACTTTGGCACCTTACCAAAGCGAAGTGTCGCTAAGACGAGATTGAGACCAGCACGGATGGCAAAGGCAATTGTGCCAGCCCCTGAGAAAACGCGTCAAATTAATTGGAGGGGGTCGGCGATACGGTGCTCACGGAGGCCGCCTCGCCCAGCGTGCTCGATACATTCCCAGAGATCTGTGAGCTCAACGGCAGGTTCACCTCTGTCGCGCCAGATGATCTTGCGGGCCTCTTTGAGCCGCTCCTGGTGGTTTGCGAGGGCGACGAGGTTGTCAAAAGAGGCAACTGCACGACGCGGGGTCAGTCGAATGTAAGAGGGGACTCGAGACAAGGATTGTTGTGGTTCGCTGTCAGGACGGCGCTGTGAAACGAGCTCGTCGTCGCTCTCAGTGGACATGGTGAAACAACGAACAGGCACACGAATTAGAGTTACACGACCCCAATCGGAGGCACTAAAACTGTCGAGTACGTGTATGGCAATTGTATCACAGCCCTACCAGGCATCCGGACCGGTCATGGCCGCACTCTACACTACACGGACAAGGGATATGGATCATCCTACACCATCGGGCCATCCGTCTACAGAAAAAAGGTTCAGCCAAGTCTGCGTGTGCACAAGTACGATTAAAATCAGACAAAAAAATGATTCCGGATAGACGGTGTCCTCATCGAACGGCGTCTCCGTCGAGGGAGTCTGTTGTGTCATCCCATTTGCGAATGCCCAGCCCGTACTCACCTACTAACGGTTCTTGAAGTAATCAAGGAGGACGTGCAGTCCCTCACTCTCAACACCATAGTCCTTGACGACGACACACGAGCACCCGACGACCTTGCGTGGATTACCCTCCTTGTCGATCTTGCACAGACCAGCCCATGTACCGAGCACCTTTGCATCTCCAACCTTGATCAGGTTGATTTTGTGCTCGGCACACAGGGCCTCGATCAACTTGATATACTCTGCTTCGGTGCATGTCTCGACGAGGACGCAGAGGTGGGCCAGGCGTTTGTCCAGTGCCTTGGTGCACTCACGCAGACCACGTGCAAGCCCATCGTGCACGAGCGCATTCTTGAGCACTTGCTGTGGGGATCACCGAGGATGAGCGGTACGACAGGCCGCGCAAGAGACACACCTGAAGCGCGTCCTCGACGGACATCCTGCCCTTCGGTGCCTCAGCAGAGACCTCTACCTCGGCAGCGGGGGCGTCGACTTGTATTTCATCTCCAGCGTCAGACATTTTTCTTTTTTGAAGTGGGTTATGTGCGATGTCTTCGTCCGCTCTCGTTGATGATGGAGAGTATTAGAGTTTGCCAGCCCAACCAAGTTATGACGCATTTGAGTCTCCGCTCGGGATCTTGCGATTATCTACTACGACGCTCACAAGAGAACGGGACGATCTGACATGGTTCGTGTTGTCCTTGTAATATATCCAACTCGATATCCGACCGTTATTAGAGCCTTGCATTCGTCGGCGCCTTGGAGTGCAAAGAACGTACGCGTCCATGACCGTCTTCCTCCAGTTCGTTGACGTTGAACTCGACGCAGCCCATAGTGACGAAATATGGGACATTTCCTGGACGGACACTGACGCAGTCCTTTCTGCCTCTGCGGATGGTACCATTAAACAATGGGACTCCACCTCTGGACAAGTCTCACTTGCACGCCCACCGCACAACCTCGCTATCGTCTCCCTCTCCGCTTCTCCCGACGGCCAGTCGGTACTCTATAATGGTCTAGATGGTACAACGTGCCTGTGGGACCTTCCATCCGATACCATCGTCGGTGTACATGAGAGTTATGACCGCTCTGTCGAAGGCGCGGAACCTTGTGAGTCCTTGTTTATGACAACCCGCAGGACGTCTCATCGTCGCAAGCATGGGCGGTCTCGCTGAACCCCAAGGGCGGGACATATGCCGGTACCAGCAGTTCCGGAAACGTCAACATATACTCTGCATCCCCCGACTCGTTCGGGGTCTGCCAAGCCACCCTGTCCAGTGGCCGAAACAAGCACGGGATGACGTGCAAACATGTACGTCCTACACTATGTGATGCGCTATGTCGTAGATACATTAGGAAGGTCCCGCTGTGATTGTTCACTCACTGTCGCCAAACGAAACTACAGAGCCCAGATGGCAAACGATTAGCACTCGCGTCCGAAACGGGTCACGTATTCATTTTTGATCTCAAATCTGGCTCGCTGGAGGCCACCTATTCTTCGCATGCCATGGCTGTCCGCTCACTCTCATGGTCCTACGACGGACAAGTCAGCTCTATTCCTAATCTCTCCCCGATCTGGGTCCATCTGAGATATCTTGCAGTTGCTCCTCACAGCGTCGGACGACAAGCGCCTCATCTTGCACGATGTGCGTTCTACTGCCTCTGGAAAACCTGGCTCTGGTGCTGTTGCGACATTCACTGGCCACTCATCCTGGGTCCTGGGTACGGACATTTCTCCCGATGGCCGTCTCGCCGTCTCTGGGTGCGCATTTTCTTCTCCGCGATACCATTTCATCCCTTATCTCTCTCTGCAGCTCTGCGGACAAAGCTATAAAAGTATGGGACCTCGCCGCACGTGCATGCGTGTCCACCACCCAAGAGTCGGGCGAAGTGTGGAGCGTTGCATGGCGCCCCAAGCCTGCTCCGCCGGGCTCGTCCGGCGCGTTCGTCAGCGGTGGGCAAGACGGTATCGTCAGATGGTGGCGATCTGCTGGGTCAGGTGTGTGAAATCCGGCGTTCGAAAGATCCCAGGTGCTATTCATGTCTTGGTGCGCCTCTTGGGCGGGTGGGGGCACGAACGTGCATGATCTTTCTTGTCGATTACTCCCGCCTGTGGAATCGTTATTCATCTCTTGTAGCGTGCTCAGGGAAGCACAGGAAGCCATGTCCCCGATTCGAATGAATAGATCATTCACCGATGCCAATTCGTGTGGAATCAGTCTGGAGATATAACCTCATTCGGTAGTGACTAGCGAGGTCCGGCTGTCCGTCGGTGAAATAGACATCCTGGTGTCGCTGATATGTTCGCATTGCTTGTCAAGTTTTTTGAATACGGTGTTGTGATACTCTTGGCTGTGTACCCTGGCAGCTTGTCTGCGACTTCAAGCGATAGTAGTCTGATGATCAGAAACTATTCCCGGTAAACACCGCGAGAAGAGACAAGAGCAGGTGCCGGTGATTAAAATTGATTCCCGGCATTTCAGTGGTCACGCGCACGCGTTACGCGTGCCAATTTGTTGGTCGCGCCGGGCAGTGATTAGGCGAACTCACATCTTCTCCACCATGTCCACGCTCAATTTATGGTACTGGGTGCGCTGTGATCTCCTCTCCCAATTTTTTGACATCGATGTATCGCCGGATACCACCATTCTCGACCTGTGCAAGTCCCTTGTCAATGAATTGCGACTCCAGGTCCCTGCTGTGCGTCTGCACAAAGTGCCAGAGGATCATCCTGTGCCCATCGATGGAGATTACAAAGCCAATTTCGGCAAGCTTTGCATGTCTGACTTGGGACCACCCTTGCGTCTGGGAAACAAGGTAGCAAGTATATTCACAACGGCTCCTCGGGAGGATCGCCTTCACTTTGTTGTTGGTATGTACGAATTATGTCTTTACTGTTGTGATCATCATTTTTGGTAGATGCCACGACATCTCAGGAAATACGTTGCTGGATCCGGGGTACCCTCCAACAACCTGCCTGTATCAAATTACCGAATTCGGAACGCCTAGATGTGATCATAGCCAAGACTCGAGAGCTCGAGCCACAGTTTCGAGATGTGCTCAAGGGTGACGTGGATCTCTACAAGATTTCGCCCAGTGATGAGGACGAGTTGAGCGAGATCCTGGATCGTAGGGGAGAGGGCGAGCTTATACCTATGCACCAAAGGGTAGCGGATGCATTCGACAGTGTTCCGTTCTCTTTAGGTATATTAGAAGTCGTCATCGAACCGTTCCAGAAAAGTAAGCGTTGATGCACTCGTAACAGCTTGTACTGATTGTTACATCCCAGCAGGAGCTCCGCCATCGTCTCGCTATCTTACTGGGGAAGGGGACACCGTTCAGGCTAAGCGCCAAAAGTTTCTCAATGACTGCCCATCGAAAGCGCCCTCCAGCACCGGTGCTCCGTCATCGTTCTCTCGGGATCAAGAAATACGAGACAAAGCTATCCCCTGCGGCCGCCCTCGCGACCTTATGGACCCTGTTCCCGCAACGTTGTTGCATCCTGCCTTTGGTCAGTTTGTCCAGGATATCAAGAGCATCCAACCAACACAAAATGACAGTCAATTCACCCGGGAACTTGCGGGTGCAATGTCGGCCCAGTACAAGGAAGGGAACTCGCGGCTCGAAAAGATCCACGAGGTCTTTGCAAAACACGACATCCACCTGACCAGAACGAAAACGTCTGTATTTGAAACTGACGGTGACATCTCTATCAATGGCCATCATTATGTTATGGTCGAGTTCAGGAACGAAGTTGGGAGTGGCTCAGCAGAGCCATACTTCCAAAACATAGGCTACTACCTGGAGTCGACAAGACCAAGAGCAGCTATCATGTATCATTCGCCACTACCTTGTCTTCTTCTCTCCATTTTCGGTTAGTTTTATGTGCTGGCGTGGTTTGTTTCATTCTGACCGTTTTTAGGACCATACATCGCCTTTGCCTGTGCTGCTTGGAATCAGCGCCCGATGGTAGAATTACTGGCGATGCCTGTTGCATTTCACATTCCCGACTACAATATCAAAAGTCTTCAACTCCTGGCGCGATACATGGCCGCGTTTCGCAGAGCCACCGAGGCGCTGAAAAATTATTACAATACCTTGCAACAACCGACCCTACAGAATGCACCTGCTTCCCAGCTCTTTCCATACCCCACAACCTACACCTCTTTCCTCACCAATACCAAGAAAAATATTGTATACCAGAGGCAGGAACCCAACATGCCTGTCTTTTTCGGACTCGAACGTTCCGCTGATGTGGATTCAGAGGGATCTCTCGCTGGTGATCGAATATGTATCAAGTTCACTCAGAAGTACTCAGCAGAGGCTCACGCATACTGCGCGTCCTTGGGATTTGCTCCCACACTACGAGGCTTCCAGCAGATCCCAGGCGACTGGTTTATGGTCATTATGGACGATCTCAGCGGCAAATACGAATCATTGTTCGATAGGCCTGTTTCCAAATCGACGGAACCACTCCTAGTGGAGAAGCTACAGCAATTCCACGAAGCAGGGTTCGTGCACGGCGATATTCGGGATACCAACATTATGGTTTCAGTATCGGACAGGACAAAGTTCAAGCTTATTGACTTTGACTGGGCAGGGAAAGTAGCCGATGAGCCTACGTACCCGTTATTCGTAAACACGGCCATATGGAGGCCAACTGAGGCGATCGATGGGGAACCCATTCTCTCGGCACACGATGATGAAATGCTTTCTCAGATCTATTTTGCAAATCGCTGGTGTGGGTAGGAGCAGGAGATTGTGCCACTGTAGTCGTTGGAGGAGGCCTAGAGTGGGAAAAGGTCGGCTTATAGTAGTGTCTGTATCATGATTCGGTTGCCCGGCAGTGCCTGTAAACCAAGTCTAATCCCTGCGCTCGTGCATATGTCTCGGCCATGTCCATACGAACAAACTCGGAAGCATTACAAAAACAGCAAAATCATGATATTCGCCGATGGCTGGCAGAGGGCGCAACACGACCTTGATGGAATATGAGAGCCAGGTCACCTCAATAATATGAGATTATAGATATCAAGACTCGGGCAGGATCTACAAAACATTATTATGCAGATTACAATGTACTGTAGTCCTTGTTAGCATAAATATCATCAAGTACTTCCCTATAATCAGCCATAACACGGCCAGGATAGCATGTCACACAGACCAGTCACTAGTCACTACTAGTATGGGCAAGGATCATCAAGTCCCTCGGTGAACGCGGCAATCCGATCCGCGTGCGAAGCCTGTCCCAACAAGCACGTCGGCGCTATAGACGAAGCTGTGTCTGCATCAGGCTCTTTCCTCCTCGATATAGTTCGACCTCGTGATCTGGGAGTCGAACTAGGGGGCTCGTGCGGTTGTCCATCGGCCTTCACTTTCCCCTTGTTTTTCGTCTGTGCCTGTGTCTGCGCTGGTGCGACGGACTGCTCTTGGGTACTAAACGCGGCGGCTTGGTCCGCCAATACATCCAAAGCAGATTTGATCCTTCCAGCACTCACGGTAGTTACCCCACCTGCGTGCCCGGTTGACGCAGGCCCATCATCCGGGGTTCGATTCGTGAATTCGTGTAGTGCGGTCAGCTTGTCGGTACGTCCCACGACCTTTCGCCGCTTGGGGAGAGGGCTTCCACGCATGTCCCTGGATCGCGCATGGCGCGTACCCGCCATCTTACCAGGCGAGTCACCCACCACGTCCACTTCCTCGTCTTCCTCTTCGTCGCTTTCGGCATCCACGTCCTCGTGCATCATCGAACGAGCAGCACTTAATAGTGAGTCGAGAGGCGTCTGTGGGTTGTTGGCCCTCCCGTCGTGCTTTGATTTCTGCGCAGATTGTTGTGCAGACGACATGACGGAGGGAGCTGTCGTGGACGAACTAGGTGTTTGTAGGATATGGCGGGGATATGCAGGGATGAACAACGGAACGGGTTGTATCCCTGGTATAGGTCGTGTCTGGCCATTCAAGTAAACGTACCCACCTTCGGGTGGATACCCTGGGTGCGGCAAATTGCGTTTGGGTGTTTTGGGGGTAGTCGCGACCGCAGTCGTCGATGACTCTTCCCGTCTCCGTTCTCGTTCCAGTTCCTCCAAGTGTTGTACCATTCCTGATATTATTCCAGCGCGATGTTTACCAATCCTACGGGCTGCTAAAAGTAAATGTTCTACCCTGGCATCGGCACTGAGACCCCGCGAAACAACTTTTTGGGAAGGACGAAATTTGTGTATGTTTGTGATGGGATGAGCATTGTTGGGCGCCTCTGATCTGCGGGATTTGGCTCTCGGAGTTGCCTGAGAGTGTGGGGGGTGTGATGAAGTATCGAGAAAATCTGTTGGGGGTTCGTCTTCGCTGGCGCCATGTTCTTCGTCCTCTGCGGCGATCGGATCCTTCTTTCGCCTTCGAACGTATTGAGTCTTAGGATTCGGTGTAGGAGGGGGCACTGATGAACGAGATATTAGTGGTTGCATTAGTAGTAGTGGTCTTAATCGGGTTAATTCAGATTCAAGCATTTGTAGTCGGGATTGTGTTTCATTAAGCTGTTGGTCGAATGTGAGGATGGTGACATGCCAGATAGGAAAGAAATTCACCCGTTGGCGGAGGCTCTTGTTGTCTGTTTCAGCGGTGTGAATATGTTCGAGGTCCTGCAGAGGATGTTAGACATGATCCGAAGACCGACTGTCATCCGTAATGAAGATGTCATCACGTCGATGAAACTCTCGGCCAACTGAAATGTAAGCTACGACACGACGACTGACCTCGTCTTGCTCTGGATTGATTCGGTGCTTCGCTTGATGCGCCAGCAGAGCCTCAGTCATCCTCGCCCAGGCATCCTTCTCTGAGTTCCACCGGAGACGCTGCTCCTCCGCTTGATGTAGCAGTAGATCTCTCTGTTGTATCAAAGCGGATATCATGTCTGCCTGTCTGAGGAACTGATCCGTGTCTGGTCTAACCATAGCGGTGAGTCTGAGCACCTACAGAAAGACGCTCCAAGTTATGCACGGCTGGTAGCGATAACACAAGCTACGCGCACCATTTCGGCAAGCTCCTTTTCTCGTGGGGTGAGCTGGGAGTCGTGCTTTTCGATATGACGCATCTCAATGACTCTTCTACGCATCTGAGCGATATCGGATTCGAGCAGGGGGTCAGGGGAGGGACTCTTCGTGCGTGGGGGCATGTCTGAGTCATCCTGGAAGGATCGTGGCGCCGGGGACGGAGACATGAGATGGACGAGGTCATCGAGGGCGAGCTGGGGGTAGTCCTGGCTCATGTTTACCGTCGGATGGACGTCGTTGGCGATGGGGAGACCCCGCAATCACGGAGGGACGAAATCAAAAAGCCAAACAGCCAGCCCAGAGCCAAATAACGCCAACTCGAACGCGCGAACGGGATCACGTGATATGAATGTTCTCATGTGAGTCATGTGACCTGGTCGATTGCAGAAGACTCCCGTCTGGACAGCGTGCAGGTCCTTCCATGGTACGGTCATCTGCAAAGGACGCTAGTCAAGTTGTTTGGATGGTATGAGAGGACTTACAAACGTCCATGCATGCAACACGTTGTGACGATTTTAGACAGCCACCAGTCACTCTCACTGACGGCGCATGTTGGACGGAGGAGAGGCTCTGCAGAGTGGTCCATCTGAGTTATCGAGTCGGACTGTGGATGGTAACAATGGCGATGTGGTCTGGTAAATAGCTCCGAAAAGAATCTGCGACATGAGCACGCGCACATGCCGCGTTGTACATAAGCGAGTCATGTTGAGCTCGACATCGCCGATGCGACAGTTGGTTCTCCTGCTTCTGGCCGTAGCTCCACTCCTTTTGAATGTCTATATCTTCGCTGGATTCCCCTACCCCCCCAGCCCACCCGTTATTCACTCCTCCCTCGCCAGTCTTCCACTCTCCTGCGCGTCCTGGTCAGTCTATCCGGAGGACTATTATCAAGGTGGCTCTTATGTCGGGTTCCCCCTCGGTCGAGTGAGTCATCGATCTGCGTTTTTTCTGCCGGACGCAGTTGACACTCACACGAAGACGCGGTACTGGCTCATTGGACCGAAAGATGGCCCACGGGTTCGAGCATCTGAGCGTCCCGATATGTGCACTCTCCTTACAATCTTATCCTGCAGGTGATCCTCATCCACGGCCTGTCTATCCCAGCCATAGTCTGGAAGGACGTGGCACCAGTCCTTGCCTCGCGTGGCTATCGAGTCCTCCTTTATGGTAACACCAGCGAAACACACTTCACCTGTGGCTTGACCCGTTCGTCCAGATCTTTATGGTCGTGGCTACTCCGATGCCCCAGACGTCACCTATGAAGTCTCCCTTTACACGACTCAACTCGCCCTCCTCATGCAACATGTCAAATGGGCTGACGCCTATGTCGTTGGTCTCTCTATGGTACGTATTCTGTGGATTATTTGGAACAGAGAGCGACCGCCACAATTTAGGGAGGCGGAATCGCCACGGCATTTGCGGTCCAGTTCCCTCACTTAGTCAACGGCAGAGTCGCCCTCGTTGCATCCGGGGGCATAATCGAGGCACGTCCCCGCCATTCTTCCACTATCAGACTGGTAATACCCCCAACAGTCAGCCGACATTTCACGCACCGCAAAATTCATGTCATCCCCGATCGTACAACGTGTCTCATCTCTTCCCCCTTTCCAGGTCTGAACACTCTTTGTTATATCACTCAATTATTACTCACAATGACCAGCATTATATGCGTCTTCTCGCCAATGGTTCCAGAACTTCGGAACCCAAGGCTATCAATCCCATCCAGGAAGTGAGAGCGTGCTTTATACCGGTACGGCACCGTACTCAGCCCCTGCCAGATCGTTCGACTGCAGTCCGCCCATCTTCCACACTATAATGCTGCTGTTGCATCCTCTCTCCGAGAAGGTCCTATTCGTGGCCTCGCACACGCCTTTAGCGCGCTTTCCAATTCTTCCAACGAGATCCTCCTCATCCATGTACGTACCTCTCCTGTCGTCCAGGCTCACCCCATGCTCACATTCCACAGGGCACGGCAGACAAGACTGTTCCGTATAAATACACTTCCAAGATCCAGGCTCTCGCCCCTCGGGCCGAGCTGGTCACGATCATAGATGGTGGCCACGATATCACGGTTACGCATGCTAAAGAAGTGAATACCGCACTTCTTTGCTTTTTCTCCATAGGCCTCGCATCCGATATAGACGCCGGCTGCCGCCGAACATGACATTTACTCCATTCGTGACTTGGCAACTTTAAGTATAATACCCACGATGCCACATGCTACCCTCTCTCCCTTTGGATATCCCTCATCGAATCTTGGTACTTTTCCGGGCTCCCACTTCACGTGTCGCACTCTCGTGTATTCTTTGTTGTCTCATTCTAGCGGACAATGTTGTAGGGTTTGTTTTCCAAACATTAATGTGATGACACTAGTAAAGTCTAATATGTTTAACAAGCTGGTTTATGTGGGAAGCGTGCTGTTCATCAGCACCCAGTTGGACTATACGGTGGGGTGCATGCAATACAGCAAAGGGACCGAGGGGACAAGGTAAAGGATAAGATAGGTATCTAAACCGCCCGTTCAAAGCTCGGCGATCTCGCGCTGCTAAGTGGAGTTGCACATCGCCTTACCGGACACGCACACCGGAAGATGTTCTGCAATGGGTGCTAGACCGCGGGCGGTCTCGCAGTCTCTGCAGACTACCTTTCCCTTGTACCCTCCGACTGCATCGTGCCTGTGTCTGTGTGCGACATGGATTCGGCCAACCCTTCGGCGTCTTCATCCTCAACGTCGTTTACAACCTTGTCGAGTTGGTAATGACTCAATGGCAGTGTCGAAGTGATCAGAGGGGGGTACGTCGTTCTACCAAGTCCTTGATGCGCCGCCTTACGGAGCGACCGCTGACCCGTACAGTCCACGACCTGAGCAGCATGTTGACGATATGAGTCTAAATCGGATTCGCCATGGCACACGCAGGCTATTACGATCGTCTCCCGAAGAAACACTCGAAGTTCATCTCCTACACGCCGAATTCCTTGCATATGAAAGTGACGGAGGTGGTGAGAGCTAGCTGCTGACATAACCGAGACAGTACGTCAGTTCGGCATCCGGCCCGAGCTCACGTTTGTACGTTCTCCTACAGAAAACTCTTCCACGTACTCAGTACACCTGGCGATAGTCCCAGGAATGGGCCCCAGAGGCTTCACAAACCAACGGCTGTGAGAACTCGGGGAGTTATCCGCCGCGTGGACGTGGGGAAGAGTCTGCAATGGTAGAACCAGGCCTCGGCTGGTGTCCACAGGAGAATTGGGAATCACGATACTGTATTTATATCCTTTCAGTGGTTGCTATGGCTTTCGAAATCGTTGACCATCAAGTTGATCTGCGCTGACAGACTACTGACACGTCCCACAGTGTCAGCCTCCTGACTCAGGCCACCATCAGTATGAGTCACATGATTCGCATAAAGGGGCCTTGCCCTCGACAGGTGACCGGTTGACCTCTCAGAAGGCGATTCAAAACACGGGCCCAGAACTCATAAACCACCAGCATGTCGACGACGCTCGCTCAGACCCGCCTTCGTTCAGAAGCAACATCCCAAATCGTAACACTGCCCCTGATTCCTGAACTCTTTCGCCCCGATTTCCTCGACGTTCTCATTCCAGCTGCCGAGCATGTGCCTGTGCCAGGGAGAGAGGCTGCACAGGTGCCCCCTAATGCCATGATTGACGCTCTCCGGTCCACTGTGCACCAAAAACTCACCGCCAATTGTTCTCCCGCTTTCAGTTCTACACTCGTTCCTACCCTCGATGCACACTTGGGTCTCCGAACCGGTATCTCTGGGCGGAAGGTCGATGACTATCTCGAAAATGCATGGGCAGAGGACCCAAGCTTGACCTTGCGGATCATCTGGAACATAAGGAGTATTCATGAAGGAAAGGGGGAGAAAGAGCTCTTTTATCGGTCTGTTTCTTTATGCGTCTCACGTGGGCAAGCACCAACCTCGTTCCACCAGGGCGTTCGGGTGGCTCTTTGAGAATCACCCTCGTACGGCGATCACAAACCTTCATTGCCTGATAGACCCCGTGTGTCGGGCACCCAGCAAAGACACAGAGAAGAAGGGGAAGAAAGGCGCGTCACATGGGTACTGGAAGGACTTGCTCAACATATTGGCCTTGGCTACCGTGGACGAACTGAGACCAAAGGTGTACCTCAATCGGCGCTCCAACTTTCTGCACAAATATTGTAAGCCTTACGGTGTTTCTTTTGTAAATAACCAAGAGCAAGAAGAGTGGGCGCGCAGTCAGCGTATCCAACGGTCCCACGACGCATATTCCCGCCTCATGGAAAAGCTATCTGACAAGCGGTACCGTGCGCTTTATATAGCGGTTGCCAGGTTATTTGCGGGTCAGCTAGCAAAGGACTCTGATGTTATGGACAAGATCACCGCTCTGCCCGCCAATGCGGATAAGAGCGATCGGTCGGCACTTATGCATGCCCTCACTCTCGCCCCAAAGTGGGCTCCGACGCCAGGTCATTCTCATGATCGCATCACAAACATCTCATCTGCGATCTGTTTGCTACTCCACGAAGCGCAAGTGTTTTCTATGATCGCCGACAGAATTCCCACTCCTGTCGCATCAAGCTTATCGCCGTCTGAGATGCACCTCCTTCGCTGTGTTTATCAGGTGCACATTCTTACCCGCGGAAGACGTTACACTTGTGTCCCGGAACCGCTCATGTCATCAAACCGTTGGTCCGAGATTGTCTACTCTCGAGTTGCATCCATTTGCATGAATAAAAACAAGGAGAGGTTTTTCACACACGATGTGGAGGGGTTCCTGAGCTACCTCAAAGACGTTGAATCGGGATGTAGGCAGATTAGTGGCGCGACACTACTCCCACACCAGCTCGTCATGGAGGCTACAAAGATATATCATCGTGAAGAACTATTGAAAAGTGTCAGGTATGATCCTCCTCGGGTTAGGGCCTCGCGTTCGCAAGACCCTCGGCTCGCAGAGGCTCAGATGAGGGTTGTCGACGCCCAGTGGGCTACACTCGTGAAACACCTTCGGGAATCGGGCCAGCTGGATAACTGTATCGCAGTCTGCGACGTGTCTGGATCTATGGGATCTCTCCTGCAGCTTTCATCAATAGGTAAATCGGCCTTTTACGTCGCACCAATCTGGCCCGCTCTCTCCCTCTCGCTCCTTGTGGCGCGGCTGGCAAAGGCTCCCTTCAATGACTCATTCATTACCTTCTCTGGATCGCCACAGTTCGTTGCTCTCGATCCTGAATCCAAGTGTATTTCCCTCGGTATGACGATCGATAAGATGAGGAAGGCAGACTGGCAGATGAACACGGATTTTGATGCTGTCTTCCGGAAGCTCATCTTACCTCTGGCCATCAAGCATAATGTCCCCAAGGACCAAATGATCAAGCGTGTTTTCGTCTTTAGTGATATGCAGTTTGATAATGCAAGTCGGCCTGGAAATCGTAAATCCTCGGACTCAGCGGCTGTATGGAAGACCAACCATGACGTGATCGCAGAGGCATATGCACAAGCTGGGTATGAGGTCCCCGAACTGGTATACTGGAACCTGTGCATCCCGGAGGATGGGCAAGGTATCACTGTTCCAGTGACGGGCGAGAGGGAAGGGGTTGCTTTGTTGAGCGGGTACTCATCGTCGTTGCTCAAGGTCTTCATGAACAGCGACGAAGAGGAGGCATGGGAAATCTTGGACAAGAACGCCCAGTCTCAGCCTGAAAAGCGTCCTATGACGCCAGAAGAATTGATGAGGAAGGCGTTGGGAAGGAAGAGCTATGATGGGTTGGTTGTGGTGGACTAGGATCCAAGTTAGCTTCTCCTGTGGACTTGTATCTTACGCACGTCGTATCCATTCTGGCTGATTAAAGATGCTTCTGGTCGACCGACGCCAAACATGAGACGCACCCGAAATATCCGTATTCACCTGATTTGTTCCGTGTGTACATACGTCAGATATGCCGTCGGACAATACACCACCTCACCCTCCCGTCCCAGATTTCATGCAATATCCATACCCAGATTCCGAGTGGATTTTAACGCATTTAGAAGCGCTATCGGGTGTGAAAGAGGAAACCAAGCGGTACGTAGTCGTACTGCATGTCCCCCAAACTCGCGGCGAGGCTGACTTGCTCCTCCCCTCTCCCTGCCTGACGGCCAGATGCATCACCAACTTGCTCAACTACCGCGCAGCACGCACGCGCGTGCGACTTCCAAGAGGGGCGAGTGCGGCAGTCCTCGTGCCGTTGTTCGTAGGGCGCTCAGGCAATTTGTACGTGGTTCTCAGTAGGTGCGTCGCTTACTCTTCCACCATCCCTATATTTTCTTCTTGGGGGGTTATGCAACGCGGGGACGCTCATTCACGGTGAGTAGACGTTCAGATGCGCTTAGGACGTTTGCGGGTGATACGGCATTGCCGGGGGGCAAGGTCGACCCGCTGGATCTGACGGTGGAGGATACGGCTGTGAGTTATGTGCGCGTCTGGTCAGCTGTGTTGTTCATGCGTATATAGAGACGCGAAGCGTTCGAGGAGGTGATGTTCTCCTTCCAGCTGGTCTTCCAGGACTGACGGTCGACATTTCGGGGCAGATCGGGATCCCTCAGGACAAGGAGAGGGTACCGCTGTTGTGCGTGTTAGAGCCACACTTGGCAAGGGGAGAGATGTTGGTCACACCGTACGTGTTGGGATACTTGCCCCATTGCTCCTAATGTTCATTCGCGCGTGTTGCTGTTCCCTAGGGTGATCGTTCTCATCCTCGATCATAGCTTGCAGGTGTTGTTGTCTCCGTGCACATACCACATTCATATTGACTGGCTTTTCGTGATCACACAGCCTATCCTAAACTCTTCCGAGGTGACATCCATATTCGCACAACCGTTGGTCTCCTTCCTGTCGTCCGTACCCCATCTATCGAGTGGTCGCACACCGGATCTGGATAATCACTACCACACGTTTACGGACGTTCCCTCGAACGCCGGTGGTACGCTTCGCTTACACAGATTCCTCACCGGCCGCGAAGGGGAAGGTATCAAACCTGTATTTGCACTCACAGCGTCAGTCTCTCTACGCATGCATGGCACGCCCCCCTCTTTTCTTTCTACAGCGTCCGCGGGTGAAGCTCACACCGTCGTTTTTGTGATGCACATACAGAGCTATCCTTATCCGAACTGCGGCCATCGGATACGGACGGACGCCCGAATTCGAGTTTCAGCCCTCCGATGCGCCCACCCCCGCGCAACAAATTGCACATGCGCTCCTCACCTCTACGAACCCGCTCCGGATCGCGTGCAACCAGGAAGGCATCGACGCGAACGAGATGGCCGTGCGGCTGCTCCGTCCACCCGAGGTAGTGAACGCAACGCAGACGATCGAATGGGCGAATATCGGGGCCCGATGGAAGAAACTCCTAGGGCGCGTGGACGCAGGCGTGAACGATGAACCACGTCTTTCGGATGTAGTGACGCCGCCCAGTCGCAACACGACCATACTCGGAGAGACGCTCGACGATGTGCAGGGTATGGTGAACGGGCGGACGGGGGAGGTCAAGAACGACGAGGGGAAACTTGTCGAGGCAAGGTGGGAACGGGTAATGAGTTGGATCGTAGGGAAGACGAAAAAAAGGGCCCGTGACGCAGATGAGAGCGAAGGAGGGGGGAGAGAAGGCACGCGGGAAGGCTCCCTGCAGGAGACGAAGACACACATCGATAAGACTGGAGTCGGGGATGACTGGCGTGATCCCGAACAGGCAGTCCCAGTGCCCGGGAAGCGCAATGCCAAATTGTGACGATTCCAGTATGACACCTCCCCCTACCATATATCATTAACCTAGTCCAGCTCTGGAGACTTGGTGAGTTTGCAAGTAGGCACTTGCAGGCCCAACACTCGCACATGTCACACCCATCCTTACCTCGCACATGCCCCCCATCCTCACTCCATTGCTGGTGGTCTAACCAGAGGATAACGACAAGACGTCATATAAATTAAATTATCATGTAGACTCCCCACACCCTTCGAAACAAGTATGGCTAGGCTATTCGTCCATTTTTGGCTACCTACACAGTGGCATGCTGGTGATGAGAGGAGTGAAGAGAGATGATCCAAAAGCGCGCGCGCGCGCGCAAGACTTGCCAAAATGAGAGATACAATGACTGCATGATGTAGATAGGCGAACGTGGTGTCCTTGGCAGATAAGTGATGATATAACGAAGGACCAGAAGAAGAAGAACAAGGCCGACCGCAATGCGTGGAAAACGAGACAGGCAAGACGAGAATAAAAGCATGAATTCGGTCCGTGGTCTATGATTGTGACAATATCCGGTCGATCGACTCGTTCAAAAAGTCTTTGCGTGACGTCAAGTCAGCTTTGGGGAATTTGGCCGACATTGCTTCCCGTACAGTTCTACACACAGGATGGGTGAAAGCGAACATGATGAATGGACCGAGACGCACTTCTTTGTCACCGTCATCAGATCCTGCGTGCTTAGGTAACTCCTCAGCGCGTTGAAGATATCTTCGTCGGTCGGGTTCGGGTTCAAACTCGACCCCGTAAATGGATTCACGGTGGTCGCCATCGAAATTCGTGGGTCTCCAGCGATCGAACCAGGCGATGGCACCCCAAATCTACCCGTCTGCGACCCACTCCCTGTGAACATGTTCATGTTCATACCTCCCATACCCATCATCGTCGCACGCGGATCCATCATTCCGTACACGCTTCCTGAGTGCTGATACCCAAGCGGCCCCATCATCCCCACCGCCCCTCCGTACTCGGAGCCCGCCGCACTTCCGGGTCTTGGCACAAGTGGTGAAAACGGCATATGAGGTAATGCATACTGCGACATCATCGGTTGGCGGCCTTCATACATGGAACCTTGTCTAGAGCCAGTATGACTATGCTGTGAAGCTGTCCCTCGGAAGTTAACCGTCGAGTTGTTCACGACGTTCGTGTCCCGGTAGTAATCACCCCCGTTTGACGGATGTGGCGATTCTTGTCGAGAGGGCACGAACCGCGGCTGGGAGCGAATCTTGCTAGCGCCCGTATCCTCTGAGCGACGCGAAGCACCTTCCCATGTTTCTGCCTCGTACTCTGCATTGAACGTGAGCAGAGGCACAGGCAAGCTACAGACGACTTGCCGCTGAACTTCTTGAGTGGGATCATGGACTCATCAAACCGCTCGTCCTCATTTATGACCACCTTCTTGCTCCCGCCATCACCAATCACAATGCGTGTGTTTCCCCAGGAGAAGTCATCCATGCACCAGAAGGAATAAATTGGCAAGAAGAAGCTGTATACCGGATATCTTGATCCAACAGCATCAGTCATCCAAGCAAAGACAAGACAAATAGAAGGCGGCGCACGAAAGGAGGTAAACGACCATCCATCCCACGAGCATAAATTCCCGTTTGATGATGAAGATCAGTGCCTATGATACTGCACTCAACCCCTCCTGCCAAACACCCAGCCAAGTGGCAAACGTACCTGCAGCCCGTACGTCACGCTCAACATGATGATTGAGATCAACGGCAAGGAACTACTGCCTATAGAGACTGCAACAATCAGATATACAAGCTGTGAAAACGGCGTCAGCATTTCTCAAGCGTTCCGTAGCAGCCCACTCACATAGACGACGGTTGCCGGGAGAATCTACACGAACGATGTCAACAACATCCCGGACGGAGAGAAAATACGCACGATCGTCCCCAACAGATCGATGAATACGAAAAACCGCATCGAAAAACAACAAAATCCGCACAGCTCAGCTAGGACCACCAATTCCAACAAGTTGTGCACCGTAGAGTTGATCCACCGACGACGTTGGGAAAACAAGACCCGCCACGACTCGGGCGCCATCGTATGTGCCACCGCATCGGGGACGAACTTGGTTTTAAAGGTCGGGAAATGCTTCATGAGGAGCGTGGTGAGGAAGCGATCTTCA
>JBBPKT010000373.1:0-21582 GCA_038089395.1 Pulveroboletus frians | reverse complement strand
AAGGAATGCTAAATACAGGAGGGCCGGGGTGTCAGGGATGCGGACTCATTGAGAATGCACCGGAGGTCGCAGGAAAGGTGTCCGGAGTTGTCCAGAGTTAAGTCCGGAGTATCAGATTCAATGGATATGATATGAACCCTGAGATCTGGATCTAAGATCCATGGGGATGGAATCTAAGATAAATATAATGTGATACAAGGAGGGAGATTAGATCGGATCAGGAGATCTAGGTGATGGCAGGATTGCTATGGAGATCCGATGGAGATAAGAGTTAAGGTAGTCTAAGGGTTGTCAACATGTAACCCTAGAGGCTATGATGTCATCAATGACATCAAGGGTCTGGACGTATCACGTGACTGGTCATGTGATCAGCCTCATGGGAGGTCACGTGACAAAAGGAGCAGGAGGAGGTAAGAAATGTGGTGAAAGAGTGAAGGATGAAAAGTTAGGTGCAGGATCTGTGTTTTACAATGGCACACAACACTGTTTAGGTTCAATGCAGTAGATTGCTTGTGCACACTGAACTCCAATTGGATGATTGATCAAGAGTCAGTAATAGATGTGACAGGAATGATAGCTGATGAAGACAAGAATGCACATTGATGATGCTAATGCTTCCTGACCGAAGGACCCTGAGAATAGTCATTGTCCAAATTGTCATTGATGGATAAATATCCAAAAGCTCTTTCCAGCTGACCCCTTGTCAGCTGAAAGAAAAAATGAAGGTAGAGGACACCATACAGAGATTGTTAAGTGACTGTTCTGAAATCATTTTGTAGAGCTTCTTAAGATTGAGACAGGCAAGATCTATTTTCTTTTCACACTTGGTAACTTCTGCTTTCAAGTTCACAAGGCCCTGTGGTTATGGGTTTCATGGCTTTCTGCATATGATAAACAAGGCCATTGTCAGAACCACAAATTTCTCAACATCTTAATACTCCTATTATGATATATTCTCACAATTATTCTATTCCTTCCCCCTAATTCACTGCTTACATTAGCACTTCCCCTTCATTTCACTAATTCGGGTCTAGACTATCCTCATTTGCACTTTTCCATTTCACTATGTCAAGGTCCAGCCTATTGACACAAC
The DNA here is from genome assembly GCA_038089395.1 of Pulveroboletus frians. NCBI lineage: Eukaryota > Fungi > Basidiomycota > Agaricomycetes > Boletales > Boletaceae > Pulveroboletus > Pulveroboletus frians. The sequence goes on along the minus strand of JBBPKT010000373.1, from coordinate 20,489 downwards.
CTATGACATCATTCCATATTTATTATGTCATTCCATTCTATTTATCAGCCACTTACAAACCAGCTTACTTATATTTCACATTAGATCATAGATCGATCACATTTACCTATTTATATCCATAGATTGTTGATCCACTAAGGGTCAAGGGCTTCGCTTGGATCTTAATCAGATCTCGATTGTTGCTCCTGTTATCAGCCTCTAAGAACCAATGCATGGGCATATTATAGCTGGGTCTGAAAGAGACAGAAATCAGATGTTTTGATAGTATAGACCAAATTAGCCATGGTCAGTAAGCAGAGAAAACTGGAATAAAGTAAGGGAAACACCTTGTTGCTACTGGCCACCATGTTAATCATATCTACATCAATCTTGAACCTCTTCTTGTCCACCCTTGCACACTTTTCAGCATACTCAACTACCCATGCAATGCCAATAACAATGTGATATCCTGATGTGTTAGTAGGCAATGGCAATGGTGTGGGCTGGCAACTAGCTAGTAGTGAGGTCCATGGAAAATATTGATGAATGTACTTATGACTGGTGGCTTAGTGTGACTGACCCAACCCATGTTTGAACCTATATATTTGTGCAAAACCAGAGTTTCAGACAATGTTCCAAGTTGAAATTTTTGGAAACTCCCACAATACAATCAGTGGCAAAAGATTAGCTAATGACTTGGAGTTTAGGACAATGCTTGAAGTCAGAGTCCCTGCACATTTAGAAATGCCACTTCATGGACTTTTTGAATGTGTAACATATTGACCTCTTTTCACTTTTTGTGTCATGGTCCATACAAAACAGACAGCAAAGAATATAACAGGTGAGATCACACCCCATACTTCCCTTACTGGCAGCATTCCTCAACTTACTCTGCCTAAAGCTGATCAATCTGTTGGCAGTACCCATCCATATCTCATGGCTCTATCATCCTTAGGTGAGCTTGAAAGTGCTTACAATGAGAACTATGATGTAAGTACTTTGCTTCCCCTGTTTCTCTCATCCACTCCATATTTCTACTCCAGTTTTGTCACATTTGTGCTGATGGTGGTGAGCTGTGGAGATGTGATGTCTATGTGTGCACCAAATGTAAACATTGTGTCATAGTTCTGCCAGAATATCTTTTGATCATTGAGGACAAGTAGACATGTCTCTGATCTGACAGCTATGTTCTGACATCATACTTCAGGCACTCTATCAGAATGGCATCCCTGTGCTCCCTTATTCACCCCATGTGTATGACCACTTCAAGCTACATATTGCCAAAGTCATTCATCCAAACACCTGTAACCACTGTTATTCATCTTCACCTTAAGACTATACCTGCTGGAGGTCCCATGAATATGTTGTATGATTTCCTTCAACCCTATTTTATCTATACTGGTGGGCTTGTGATGAAATATATCATGTTTGATTTGGGAAGTGTAGGGAAGATGAATGCATATATGAAGAGTGTGACTGAGGTGGCAAAGAAAATGATTGCTCTGTCACCATTCACTGTAATTGTTACTATATTCACACACATAGATGATGAATGAGATGATCTGTTTGCTGGCCAGGATGGTAACAAGGCAGTTTCTGCCAAAATTGTAGAGATATACTGTTTGCAACTCTGCTGGTCACTACACTTGTAATAGCTCACAGTTCTTTGATGTACTACTAGATCCCTTCAAGAACATCACCCTCACTCAGACTAATACTATCCTATACATGCTCAGCTGTGGATGATATATTTGTTATTCTGATACCTGTTACAAGTTCACGAAAGCAATCACAAAGTGGGTCCTTGCCTAGCAATAACATAGCAATAGTGTTTTAAAATTGTGACAGGTTTGGATTTTCTGCATCCATTGCCTTTGATGCCCTTTGCTTCCACCCCTCTGTTGCATGGGCATTTCTCATTACCCTCACTGAACTAACTGTCCTCCAAGGCCATTCATTCATGGATGCTGTGCCTGTTATACTGGGCAAGTCAAATGATCTAAATCATCACTCTGGAGTTTATGTCTTACTTCTGTCTCCAGATTGCAAACACATCCACACAAAGAGATATCTTTGGGTACATTGTGATTATTGACCAGGGAGAAAATATGTTCCCATACAGTGTCCAAGCTGTGGCATCCACCAGGAAAGGTGGAAATGAACTGTTATGCATGAAGGCTATCAGTTCAAATGTCACAATCCTCACTGCCTGAGCAATGGGAAATGAGAAGGACTATATCTCTTTGATGTGAAGAGGCCAAAGTGACTAGCTGTCCTCCCTCATGGCAAGTCCTCAACATCAGCATGGACAAGAAAGCACCTGCATGCTACATCTGTGGAGCATTTTTTACTACTACTAAGCTTGTATTTAGTTTACTATGAATAGCTTTCTGGATGCTGATCAAGTCATGGTTCATGCATTCATGACAGTTGCTATGCAATTCAAAACCTCTGGCACAAACTGATCACACAAACAGCATCTTTATCTCTGCTGATTTTAACTTTTGACCTTCATCTGATGTTGCTAGCCCCCCAACAGACCAACCCTTTGATACACTCATTCAATGTCATGTTTCTTGCCAGTGCTTTGACAAAAATGGAATAAAATGTTGCAGGGATGCAGGGCATCAGAGTAGCCATCCCCTATTTAGTTTTGCCTTGGTATAGGCATCCAGTGCACTGTATATGCATGGAAGGTGTGGAACGTGCCTCTGTAAATGTTTGATCTCATATTCATACCCCTGTAAATGCATGACCCCATGTTGAAAAGCACTAATTTCTCAGAGGCACCTGAAATATGAATAAACTCATGTCATGGTCACTATAATAGCTATGGCATAATTTCTTGCATCACACTCCATCTTCACCCACAATTCCAGTGTATTTTTGTTTGTCTCTTCAAGGCAATCATCTTCTGCAGAAGTTCAGATGTTTCTAAAAAAATGAAGAGCTACAAGTGAGCACATTTAACAAGCAAAACTGTAGCTGTACATACCACCCACTTGCACTTGCAATCGCAGTCAGTCTGTGCTTTGTGGTACTCATACCTGTGTGAAGAATGGTCTGAAGAAGATTATTGATCAACTACCAGTAACCAATGACATGTGCTGCCCCATCTGCAAGGAACATGGTTTGAGTGTGTTAGAACCAGGGTCTTTGGGAGGTAACTCTGGAACTCTGGAGTTTGAGCAGGACTTGGCTTCACCATATGTGATGTGCCCTTGTTGCAACTCTGGGGGTGTCCTGTAATTTCAGAATGGATGGGAGAGGTTGGATTGACCCTGTTGCAAGCAACAAAGGTCGAGAATGATTCAGAAGAGAGTCTTGGAGACTCAAGGGGGTCAGAGTGAGCTTGGGAGACTGTCCAAGTAGATATTCAAACTGTAGTATCTACTACAAGTGCAGAGATTTATATATGGGAGTAGAACATAGGTCTTACTAATAGTTTGGAGTGCGGATGCTAAGTGTACCAGAGCTGTGCTCCTAAGCAGAGCACAGGGACAGAGGATGAACTGGGATGAAGCTAGTGGCTATGTACTGTAAGTGAAGAATGGAACATAATACTAAGAACAAGGGATACTAAATAGAGGGGGTCCGGAGTGTCAGGGATGCAGACTCATCGAGAATGCACTGGAGGTCGCAGGAAAGAAGTCCAGAGTTCCAGATTGATGGATATGACAGAGTGAGTGAAAGGCCTTCCCAGGTTTGAGTGGTCAATATCTACTATGATATGTCTATCTTGTTTGCACTCCATGTTATCTATATCATCTAAGACTAGCTGTATCCCAGACAGATACAGAATATATGGATATGGACCTTCTCAGGAGCAAGGGTGAGATCAAATGCTTTATCAAGTGCCAGATTGCTTCCATTGGACAAAGCATGTTCAGGTGGATAAGAATTGATTCTGGGTCTCTCAACAAGCCCTCAGATACCTTCACTGTCTCCTGCTTAGCATCATCATTCTGACTCATCCTGTATTTCATTGAATCTATATGAGTGAGTGATGATCTATGTTCAATCATTATTAACATAACATGTAACAAAAATGTGGGCCAAGGTAGATACTAACTGGCCAATGTACCAATGAACTGTACTGTATCTAATGGCATAATCCACACTAATAATTTCCATCCTGGATCCTCCTATCATCTCAAGAGCCAAGCTATGGTGTCCATCAATGTTGCCTATGGTCACAAAGAGGGCAGGGTTAGATGTACTCACACCTGGTATTCTGGGGCCTCCATATGCTGTCCATTCATGTATGTTGTCAATGTGATAGTGCTGTGGAGAAATGAGTTTGGAATGCACAAACATTGATGTGCTGGCATGTGCACCTGATACAATGTCTTGATGAGAAGCACAACTGAGCAAGTGCATCCTTGCCACTTCACATCCTGAATCCACATGCATGCTAAAGAGATGATCAGGCTTGTGATTACTGCCGCATTGTGCACATATACATTTGCCAATGGATGAGATCATGTCCACCAGACCATGACCCTTATTACATGCCATGGCTTGAAGACATGTCCAGGTTATCATATTCTGGGATTATTTTGTGATGATAGAAATCAGAAAAGGAGGGACCATTCCCAGTGAGGTGATGCTGGTTTCCATTGTGTGTGTAGGATGATCTATACCAATAGTTGTTGCAAGTGGGTTGGATGTGCAATAGGTGCCATTTTGCACCAAACACTGACATGGGGTGAGATGGACCAATCTCTGTCAGTGGATGTGAGCCAGCCATGTAGTTAGTTGATGAGGCTCCTCCTTCCTTTGCATCCAATGTAGCCAGGACAAATGTAGCCACTGCTGATGATCCCTTTAGCACCATTCCAGCAACTCAATCTCAGGGGATTGATTTTGAGTTGATGGTATGGGCCACTTAGTAAACTCTTCTTTGTGATGTCATCTTGGTCCGCTCCAAATACTAGGCAGTCTTCCATCAGCAACATGTTTTGAAAGGAAGTGAAAGATGCCTCATGAGGAAGTATATGTTGTTTGTACTTGCTCCATGCCAATGTCCAGATGATTCTCTTGCCTTTCATCTTTGAACATTGATGCTATAGCACTTGAGCAGTCTGAGCACCAGACAGTATGAAATTTTTCATAACAGACTTGAAACACAAAAATGGTGACACAATCAACAAACCAATAGTGTTCTTTGCAAACATTCAAGCCTCACTTGTCCTTAATTGGGAGGTTTGGGCATGGCAGGACTTGATGCAGATAAGTAGTCAATTTGAACTCAACTCTGCATACCATAATATACCCTGCAGCCAGGTCATACTGACCCCTCTTGATATCAGTCAGTTTATATTCTACAAGTGTTCTGTTTATCAATACATTGTGTATGTAGTGGCCGAGTCTGTCAAGGAGGGTGTTGCAGCTGCTGCTGGCTCTCCCATCTACTAGTACATCTGTCTCTTTCAATAACTGACTCACTTGTCCAATGTCATCTTCATCTACACAAAATCCAGGAAACTCTCCTGCTCAAAAAGGTTCTTGCCAAGATACATGCCCCTCCCAAGCACAATTACCCCATCATATCTGCTTAAGAGTTGGCTACCTCTTCATTATCCCCACCCCCTGTGGCAACTTCCCTGCACAATGGAAGGTATGCCCCATTGGTGCATCTCACAAATCAATTATCTCACCCAAGTCCATCTCAACCTAGGTCTTCTAGGACATGACCTGTGACAGCTTGATCAGCAAGTTCACAGGCATATTCATCTCAGAGGGTACACTAGGGGGTGGACAGGAGATGGCCATCCTCAACTTGCCCTTGATGCCCATACATCATAGCATCACCTATATCCCACTTGACTATGGGCATATGTTCTCTCAATTTGCTAACTTGGCCAAGGTGCATGGTGGTGTGTCTCATTGGGTTCTGTATCATGTACAGGCACATCCATTTATGCCAGTTTTGGTTGCATCCTTAAGTTGAGTACCTTTGTGTCATATCTTATAATGTGTCTTACAATATCTAATCCAACCTTGTTATCACACAGACATCACAAGCCTGGTTAACAGTATTGAAATACTGCTCTATGAATCTCTTTGTTTCAATCATTTGTTGCCACTAATAGCAATCTCCTTCTTGTAGTATAGCTCCCACTCTTATTCAATAGATGCACCAGTATTCTGTATATTTGCACCTTAATTTTATTCTGTTAATGAGTAGTCATTCAAGTAGGACATGTAAATTCATGGTATGTAGGTGCTCACTTCCCTGATATTGTTTAGTCCTGAGGCCTCTTATACACCCCTGTCAACCCACATAATCCACCAATAGCCAATCCAAGCTGTAATCACTATTCTTCATTCTTACATTATTTACATGGTGATGGTCTAAAGGCTACTATTCACAGCCCCTTTTACTCATGCCCATGAGGTTGATGCACAACCACTATCAGGCACCTCTGCAGCTGGGGTGTATACTAGGCAAATATCAACATTGTTGACTCAACCTAGCACAATTCAATGTTTAAAGGGCAATTATGGGACATGAGCAGCAAGGAAAGCACCTTGCACACACACAGATGAATTACTGGAAAGTCACACCAATGCCCCAATTGATCACCTTCTCACTCACTGGTCAGAGTGAAACCCATGAATAAGGAACTCTGGATGATGGTTACTGGCCAGCTTGTAAAAGTGAGCATTCCTTAACACATGAATGGGGAGAGATGTGATGTACTAACCAAGGAACCCTGGACAATGACTACTGGTTGACACATAAGAGTGAACATTTCCTCTAACAGATAAACAAGAAGAAACATGATGTGTCAACATCTCTTCTTAGTGAGCAGTCACAAAAATTGTCTGAATAAGACACATTTGTTCATTCCCCAGCCTGTATGCATGGGCTTATCATACTTCACAGCAGAAACTGCCTTACAAGGATGCCACTGCCAAGTGTCCAAATGAAGGTATCTCTGGTAACAGGCAGTATAGTGCACATGTGGCAGAGGTAGATCAGGTGCATCCCAGTAATGGTAAGCCTTATCATGATAGCTCATATCCACCTAGGTACAACAAGTGCATGATTTGTCCCAGCCTGGATCTTCAGGGGTCCATCTAATAGTGTGGGTTACTTTCCTTTAGCATGTGGTATTCAATTCACTAGACCCATGCCAGAAAGGAACATGGTATTCCACTTTCATGGTCATGTTCTCCACCTGGCTGTTTTGTTTTTATTCACATACACACAATGAGATACATCATATTTTGTCAGTGTATAGACCTGGCTCTATTGAGTTTATGTAAATGATTGAGTGTGTTGTATGGGCATTGATGGACTGATGTAAATGATGGATGGAGGTGGTACTCATATGTATGCCTCACTGCATGGGGAGTCACCACCTTGCAATGACCCACATACTTGATCAATTATATCTGGCAAGCTCTATCCCCAACTGGAATTGCCTCTGAGGCACTAGTGCTACTCTTCTGATCTAGCATTCAAAAATACAACCACAGATAAAGAAGGCTCATCATCACAAAACACTGGTTGCAATATAATTCCAAATCCAGAATTGATCTCTTGCCACCACCTCTAATAGTCATGATCATACAATCCCCATGTGCCAATGATGAAATGAAGTATGGTGACATACACAAGCATCTCACTAACCATATACAGGGTGTCCACAAACCAGTAGGAAGTTCAATTGCAGATGTGATGTTGAAATATAGCATCCTAGTTAAGGAGGCATTTGAATAGCTAGTCTTATCATTTGAAATAGAAACAAGAGACATACAAGACAAAATAGAATACACCTTCCCTCAAAAACAGATTTATATATTAGCTGATCTTCTACTAACCCATCAATTGGTTCACCTCAGCTGCTTGTCTGATAGTTGAGCTGATGGCAAGGGTTAACAATGTAGCACCAAGAATAAATTGCTGTATATAAGTGGGAGAGCCCTATCTCATAGAGTTTGCAACATATTGAAATGACAGTTTGCACCATTACCACTGGAGAAAGGAACAAAAATGTAGCACTGTTCAAGTGTGATTGCATGGGGTCTAGCTTTGCTCACAATGTACCCAATGCAGTCTTATGAGAGGTTTCATAGATACCATCCCAGACACCAGTGACAACTATTGACACCAAATAAAGGAAGAGGAGAATGCCAAGGATTCTTTTTAATTGATTCTATATTGCATAAATGTGCAGAACCATCAGATTGGAGTTAGCACAAAGGAGGGTAGGTTAGAGAGTATATCAGCTCACAGTTGGTGGCAGCAAGAAACAAGACATATCCCCATAAATAAATCATTTGTAGCACCATACCTTCAGGACAGTATCCCTATTTCACAGAGGGTCAATAGAGGAGCAGGAGGCTTACACCTATTCAAATGTTAACATTCATGCACCTGAAGTACCTATGTATATGTCTGTCAAGATACAATAATTAGCCACAGGTTACAAGCAGAGCTGGCAGAAACTGACCATGATAGGCCCAGGAAGCAAGCCACTACCAGCTGCAATTTTACATTTGGTCAGTCTGATTAATCAGGACACATGTCAATGCTTTTGAACTGACTGATGGTGCCTGTGCTTGGGGTGGTTTTCAAAGTCAGCTAAAGAAACCATACACTTACAAAACCCAGAGAAGATCAACATAATGAGTCTGTCAAAATGATTAGTCAAAAACACATATAGCAGAGCATCCCATAGGACCTTTATAGTGACAAATGGTGTAGATACCCAGGTCTATGGTCTAGACAGTGATGTTGTCAGGAATGCACAACATGGCCAACAATCATCTCATTCTGACCCAAATGTAGTCTACCTTTGCATATAATCAATCAGCCACAAAGCAAGAAAAAAAAAAGGTAAATTGAAATACCTCACTCACAAAAGTGAGGGCTATTGCAATGGGATTGTGATCATCTGTTTGAAATGAGACAGTACTATGCATGGGATACCACTCACCATAATAATATATGACAATGGATGTCAATATAGCTGTGCTGCCTTATAAGACCAATCACCAAACAGAAATGTGAATGACCATACTGGATACCCAGTCATCATCCTGCATCAAGGTGAAAATGGGCACCAGGTCAAAGGCCATTTTGTGTGAATGAGAAAAACTAGCAACAAATGGTTGGATGAAGATGGGAGAGCTTGGTGGGGGATGGGAAAGACCTGGTAGTAAAGTGTGCTGCTCAGCATATTAACTATTCCCCTATGATTAATCAGTGAGCAATGGCTTACTGTGAAAGATCAGGCAGTGCATAATGGAGGCAACTAGCACTGTTCAACATGTGGTAAGGGTCTTTATTCCAGCTTGGCACATTGTTTATATCATCTGCACAAAGTAAGAATTTTGAAAGGTGCATCAAGTCAATTATCATTGTAGTAGATGCCACATCTTTAACTTTCTGTCAAATTTACAATGGACATAAAACAGGAGAAAGGTGCACCTCTACCAACCTAATACCAAGACCTCAGGTATTGATGCTTTTTTGTTGTTTCTGAAGAGAGATACCTACCAAATTGCACTATCAGTATTGCAAGCCAAACTGGTCAACATTGATATCCAGTTACCTGAGTAGAGCAGGACAGTCATCTGTGAACAAGGTCTTGTGATACTGTTATCATTATCATTGTAGTTCCTTGCTAAATTTTCTGTGCAATCTTGCTTAGAGCTTCTTGCAATCACCCTACATGACCAGGATACAAACAGTCCAGTCTAACACAGCATCTGAAGGATGCATGACAGCACATAGGAGTGGGGCAGGACCAGGCATGAGAAAGAGCAGATGCCAGAGGAGGGCTCACCTGCTGCAAGATTGAACATCAGGTCATTTGTGAGTGCAAAGATAAACAGGGCTCCAAAGCAACATCCTGGGGCATTTCATTACCCTGACCACCTGATCAGATCATGTGATGCATGTATGTAAGGTACTTGCCAACCTGTTGAAATATGCCCAACAAGTGAACAGACAATAGCTGAGTGATGCAAGCAAGGCCAAGGCCAGTATTGGACCAGTACAAATGTCTGTAAAGGGTCACATTGTCACATCTGTCAATTCAGAACTCTGGACTCAACTCCAGATCCAACTTCAGACTCCTTTCCTGCAACCTCCAGTACATTCTTGATAAGTCCACATTTCTGGCACTCTAGATACTCTGTATTTAGTGTTCCTTGTTCTCAGTGTTACATTCCATTTCTCACACTAGCTTTGCTCCAGTTCACCCTCTATCCCTGTGCTTTGCTTAGGAGTACAGCTTTGGTACACTTAGCATCTGCACTCTAGATTATTAGTAAGACCTATGTTCTACATCTGTATATAAGTCTCCACACTTGTAGTAAATACTTCAGTTTGAATATTGACTTGGATAGTCTCCCAAGCTCACTCTGATCCCCTTGAGTCTCTAAGATTCTCCTCTGAATCATTCTTGACCTTTGTTGCTTGCAACAAGGTCAATCTGACCCTTGACCCATTGTAGGAGGTCAAGTTCTCCTATGGTTGCAAATCTCTCCTTTTCATCCATTCAAGCATTTGTTTAAGCATCCATCAAGTCAATTGTCCATCCAGGTAGGTCTCTTTTATTTTCTGTTCAGTTCTTTGTTCTTCCAGGTTCATTTGTGCAATCTACCTGTTCATCCAGGCCCAGATTTTGTTCATCCAGTACTGGATTCATTTCATCTGGACCAGATTATTTTAGCTTACATACCTTCTGGGTGCCAATTGGCCCCAGATTAGTTAGATCTTGTAGATAGAAGTCCACAGGTATTCCCAGGACTATAAAATGGGTATATCATACCTTAAAATATATCTTTTCACATCTCCTATCTTCCATCCTTAAGTCTGAGGGCTAGTTGCTTAGGTTCTCACTCACCTAGCCTGTTTCTTCTGGCCTCCTCCCTTGGGTCGAGTTTATACTCACATCCTTTTCTTTTATCTGATCCTTATCCACTTCAAATAGGATCTGTGTTTTACACTGTGTTCCAAAATAATAGAACACATCTGGAATTGTGACAAGGGTGCATCACATACAGTGAAGCCAAGTTCTGCTCAAACTCCAGAGTTTCCAGAGTTACCTTCCAGAGATCTGGTCCTAACACACATGAATAGGAGGCTGAGCACAGAGCCTGGCTGTTATGAACCGCGTGCACCTAACTTTTCACCCTTCACTCTTTCACCACATTCCTTACCTTCTCCTGCTCCTTTCATCACGTGACCTCCTATGAGGCTGATCACATGACTAGTTATGTGATACGTCCAGACCCTCAATGTCATCTATAACATCATAGCCTCTAGGGTTACATATTGACAACCCTTAGACTACCCTAACCCTTATCTCCATCAGATCTCCATGGCAATCCTGCCACCTCCTAGATCTCCCAATCCAATCTAATCTCCTCCATTGTATCACACCTTATTTATCTTAGATCTCATCTCTGTGGATCTCAGATCCAGATCTCAGGGTTCACCTCATGGCAGCCTTGCATATCTCATCTCCATCTGCACTTCCATTCTCTACCCACAGTCATTACCATCTTACCATATGTAGCATAGCCTTATCTATTATTACCATGTATAGTAGTGTACTGCTTGATCTGTGCACAGACCTTGCCAATATATAAGGTGGCGGTCCCAGCTGGCTAAACCCCAGCTTTGACCACTTGTCTAGTTCACCACTCTTGGGCCCCTGGGACTTGGGTTAAAACCTTGTCTGCTATAGGCACTCCCTTGACATGGCTCACTGGCACTTGTAGCTCCCCTGCCAGGGTTACAGGCTTTCTCTCTTTGCTGGCTAGTCTTATTATCAGCTAATAGGTTTGGTTTTCTTCTGGCCGAAGGGTCTCTTCGTTCCCTTCCAATGGTTTCTCGACAAAACCATAACACTGGCAGGTCTCCTGATCAGATAAAGTACCTTTAGTGCCTGTTCAAATTGAGCATGGAAGATCATACATAAATAACTACACACCTGATTTGCATTTTTTTTTCAAGGCTAAGCTCATATCGCATTCCACCTTAAGACAATCCATGCATGCAGATGAATTCACTGGGAACAAGGTAGATAGCCCTATAGAGACCAGCTTGTTTATAGAGATTAGGAATAGTTGGAACTCTGGTACCAGTAGTATGTTGCTTAGAGTTACTTTGTAGATTTCTCCTTTTACAACAGAGTGGAGTACAATGCTTCCAATTCCAATTGCATGGGCAGTTAAATTGTTTCCCAGGGCTATTTGGTGTGAAGTTCAAAGCAGAGAGTATATATGGAACCATGAGTGATGTGAGACCATATGGGAAGTGGCTCCAGAGTCAATGATGATTTTGTCTATTTCAGACTTAGTGGTTCAGATGACAGGTAGGGCTGAATGCAGTTGATTAGGGATCTGGATATAAACACTTTAGCTACATTTGCTTGCTCTGAAGCTCTAGAGTTTTATTCCAGGGGATCCTTTGATGTATTTGCCTTCTTCTTTCCTTTTCTCCTTCCTTCCTTATGAAGTTCCTTTACTCACTCCTGATATGCCCAGCAGTCATTGGAGTTATGTCTGGACTGTTGGTAATGGTCATACCAGCATGAAGAACTGTTCTGGTGACCACTCCTTTTGTTAGAGGCTTTATGCACTGCCTCAGAGGGTTTCAGAGGATTCAGGCAGACTTCTTCAGAGATGGCTCCTGTCTCAATAGCATTGAAGGTGAGTTTGCTCTCCTCCACTGTATTGATGATGGAAGAGGTAAAGGAACTCCACTATAAAGTTTTCAGGAGGGAGTTGAGGAAAATAAAAGTGAGGACTTTCAAGTCAATTCCAAACTTCATTCTAGCTAGTTAGGTCTCCAACGTCCAGATGGAGGCAATGTGGTCAGAAATGAAGAAGATGCCATCCCAGGAGTTAAAGAGTTGGTGGTATGAATAGAAGGCAGAGGGAGGTTTAATGCTTCATGGAGATTTAGGAGGGCATTGAAAAGTGTCTTGGCAGTGGTGTGTCTGTGTCTTGAGTAGGAGCATATCAGAGATGTGGTCCTGGATTATTCTATGTACCTTTTCATCTTGTTCCATCCATTTTTGGATCTCCTCAGTGGGAGATGCCAGGGATGTGTGTAAGAAGATCAGAGAACTGTCAGTACCTAGGGTGACACCTAGGACTTTCTCCTGATGGAGTTTTACTGTGATTTGGAGCTTCCATATTTGGAATTTTAAGGGTCTTGTTAGGACTGGGCAGCTTATAGTATCAGATATCATTAATTCTGACATGGTGCTAGCTAAGCGATTTAGTAAGGAATATAGACCCTAGAGATAGGGTTATGAAAGCAATCCAGAGTAGGCTAGAAGATATGGGAAATTTTCACAGAGGCAGTGAAAGCTACTGTGAGTCATTCAACAGGTGTTTAGATTGCTAAAGTGTGCTAGTGGGGCTCATAACCTGTGAAAAATCTAAGTAAAGGGCAGTAATTGCCCACTCAGCCACTGCCTAAGGAGTAGCAAGAATAACTGTATTTACCTAAGTAAAGGGCAGTAATTGCCCACTACACTAATTAGTAACAGTGGTAAAGTAAGGTAGAACTGGCACTCACCTCAGCCACTGCCTAAGAAGTAGCAGGAATGACTGAGGGGAGCCCAGGAGAAAAAGGAAATACATATATAAGGTGGGCAAAGATGTGAGCACAAAGTCTGATCAACTCCAAAGCAAAGCAAGCAATCTCTGTAAGGAAATAGTAAAAGGAATGGAGAAATGGCATAGAGTTATGAAATGGGGATGAAATGAAAATAGAATAAGGGAATGACATAAGAAGTGAGTACTGATATGACATTGAATGCAAGTCTGATCTTTCTGTCCATCTCTAGCTGCTCCTATAGGATATTGGTAATTTCTATACAGGAGTTGTAGGAGTTTGTTAGGAGACTTTGGAGTTAGACAGGAGAGCCCAGAGGAAATCAGAGTTGTCATCTCTAACAGACACAATTGAGGTCTTGGAAGAGAGTCACCCAGAGTATGAGGTTGAGGCAGTAGTCACCTCCTACCTGAAGAAGGGGAAGTTGGAATATCAGATTTACTGGAAAGGCTACAATGAAACTGATAACATGTGGAAACTGGCTTCACATTTGGATAATGCACATGACATCATTGATACCTTTTACCACTCCTCCCCATCCACTCCTCACCCCATGTGTGGTACATATAAACTGTTACGAACCATCTTCACGCCCCCTTCTTTTCTCGTCACGTGACCGATCACATGACAGGGCCCAGACCATGACATCATATGACGTCATGCCTCATGGCTGGCACGCCCCTTTAATCTCCGTTAACCCTGGTGGGAACTCTCTCACGACCGTGTACAGTAGACTAGCCATGTATAGTAAATCATCCCACGAACCCTATGGTCCGTGCGCACCGTACCGTAGTATATAAACCCAGGTGTCTCAGCTGGCGTCCCCAGCTTTGACCACCTGTTGTCCTCTGGATAATAGTGTGAGCGTGAGCCCCTTCTCTTCCTTTTATCCTGCCAGGCTCCGTAGTAGCCTGTGAGGCCGAGGCCAGTGGTGCAGCGATTCATCGTTCGTAACATAAACAGCCTGCTAGCTAGCTTTCAAATGCCACTTGAAGGAGTTTGCACACTGAAGGTGTACATATGATAGCCAGCTGCAACTTACCATATAAGTGTCATATCTGTTTAATCTGGATCCTCAGATCCAACTCTGGACTCAACTCCAGATCCATCTCCTGTGACTTCTGGTGTGTTCTCAATGAGTCTGCACCTCTGACATTCCAGACACTTCATATTTAGTATTTCTTATTCTCTATATCACATTCCATTCCTCACTTACAGTACATAGCCACTAGTCTTGCCCTCAGTCATTCTCCATTTCTGTGCTCTGCTTAGGAGCACAGCTCCAGCCTACTTAGCATCTACACTCCAGACTATTAGTAAGATCTATGTTTTGCATCCATATATAAGTTTCCACACTTTGCTGTAGATACTTCAGTTTGAATATTGACTTTGACAGTCTCCATAACTCAATCCAATCCCCTTGAGTCTCCAGACTCTCATCTGAACTATTCTTGGCCTTTGTTGCTTGTAACAAGGTAAATCCAATCCTCAATCTGCTATCTGAAATTACAGAATATACCTAGAGTTGTGACAAGGGTGCACCACATGCAGTGAAGCCAAGTCCTGCTTGAACTCTAGAGTTCCAGAGTTACTTCTGTTGAAGTGGCATACTATAAGCTACAGAGGTTAGGCTAGTAGGACTTACATAAGCTCAGGTGATTGGTTGATACATTTACACAAGATAGTGATAATAGATCAAGAGATGATTCAAACTCAGACAACTGAGTCCAAATGTAAGTACAGCTGATGTAATAAACTATACTAGGTATACTACTGTACACTACTGTAAAATGGGGCTGGAACAAGTCTTAGCTCATTCAACAACTTCCTGGAGATCCAGTCCTAACAATAAGATACTCCTCATCCCTGTTAGAACCAGGGTCTCTGGGAGGTAACTCTGGAACTCTGGAGTTCGGGCAGGACTTAGCTTCACCGTATGTGGTGTGCCCTTGTTGCAACTCCAGGGGTGTCCTGTAATTTCGGAACAGATGGAAGAAGTCAGATTGACCTTGTTGCAAGCAACAAAGGTCAAGGATGATTCAGACAAGAGTCTTAGAGACTCAAGGGGGTCAGAGTGAGCTTGGGAGACTGTCCAAGTCGATATTCAAACTGGAGTATCTACTACAAGTGCAGAGACTTATATACAGGAGTAGAGCATAGGTTTTACTAATAGTCCAGAGTATGAATGCTAAGTGAGCTGTGCTCCTAAGTGGAGCACAGGGACAGAGGGTGAACTGAGACAAAGCTAGTGGCTATGTACTGTAAGTGAAGAATGGAACATGATACTAAGAACAAGGGATACTAAAAAAGGAGGGCCAGAGTGTCAGGGATGTGGACTCATCACGAACACACTGAAGGTTGCAGGAAAGAAGTCCAGACTTCCAGGTTGATGGATATGACAGTATCCCCCTTCTAGGCCTGAACCCATGAAGGCCATTAGTGTGGGGAAATTTGAAACAGAAGAGCAAAGTCTGGACAGAGCTTGAACGACTTCATAAAGCTGCATGTTCTACCATTCTCAACCCTAGACCACTATCACCATGATCGAGGAGTATCCCAATGTCTGTGACTGGACAGACGAGCAACTTGTCGAGGTCAGTGGAGACAGAGATGACCTAATGGTTGCTAAGTTCACTGAGCGGCATCGCCAAATGCAGGAGAAGAGGCTGGCCAAGGAATGCCTTCGCTAGGAGGCTGAGAGGGAGGAGCACCAGAAGCATGAGAAGGAGGTGTATATATGGGTGAGTGGCGAGGGACTGGAATGCTCATGACTGATCCTAAGGCAGGCCCAGGATATAGAGTCTGCTCAGGGCTCCAGGACTGGCAAGGGGTGCACATGCTCACAGTGTGTGACACGTTGAAAGATAGTTAGTGGGTGTGGGGTGTAGTAGGTAGGGGTCGAGTTTCCTCATCCCAAGGGGTTCTGTGGAGGGTCAGTGCCGGGGACAGACAACTACGACCGACCTCAGTGCACGAGAGTGAGACCAGATGGTTCTGGACAATGTTCCGGACAGGAGACTAATAATCCGGTCGACAGTGAGGACTGGGTGCGCATGGGTGTGGTCACGGATGGGACCGGATCGAGAGCGATAGGGGGCGAAGACAAATGGAACTGACAAAGACGAAGAGAAACTGACAAAGACAAGTGGAAATTGATAAAGATGAGTGAAATTGATGAAGCTGAGTGAGATTGACAGTGATAGGGGAGAAACCCGGCCAAGGACGAGGGCCAGATATGAATGAGGGGTCAAGGACAAGGACCCGGATACTAACGATGACGAAGAAAAACAGTGTTGAGGACGATCTCGACGACAAGGAGAGGGACTTTCGACAATAGAGAGATGACCAGTGGGTAGCAAACTGATGAGATTCAAGATCTTGATACAAGACTTTTATAGTCCGGGCATTTCCTGGGACTTTGTAGCTATGACAACTCACAAGGCCCTATGAAGGGATGCTCGATTCTAAGCAGCAAGACGGCAAGAAAAGCAAGGAGTCGTAGTGGAAAGTTAAATAAGATGCAAATAAGTGATAAAACCGATGAGTGAGAGATATAACTACGTGATCCGGTAGATGGAACCGGACCGGATGAAATGGATGCACAAGAACCTGGGACCGGATACATGATTCGGGTGAACAGATGAACGAAAGACAGAACAGACTGACCTCGAGATGGTATGGAAGGACTCGGGACACGAATAGGATGCTTGATGGACGTATGGACGAGCTGAAAAATAGGATCTACAACCATAGGAGGCCGCAGACTCCTACAACGTGGTCTTGAGTGTGTGCCCAGACCTGGCAAGGCCACCTCGTGCTTGGAGTGTTGGACTGCCCAGGCTTGTTGTGACCAAGGTGGAGATGGGAGGCTGGAGCACTGGAGGAAGTGCGTGGAGGGCAAGGCAGAGTTGCCTTGTAAGAAGGCCCATGTGGAGGTGCCAGAGACAAGGACCTTGAAGGAGTTGGAGACAAGCAGGTGGAGTGTGAAGGTGGAGAGGATGGGGAAGGAGCTTGGGGGACAGATGTGTTGTATCATCCATCACCTTGACTGGCAGAACTATCTGCTGGAGAGGTTGGTGGAGTTGAAGATGCAGAAAGTGTACAGAGGGAGGTCGGAGGTGGAGTCAGAGGTGGGGTCAGAGGACGTGGGTCTAGCAGGGGAGGAGCTGGAGGGGTTGTCTGCGGAAGTGAAGAAAGTGGAGAGGTATGAGAGGGAAGTGGAGGCGGAATTGGAGGTAGATGTGGAGGTGTAGATTGGTACTTCTGAGAATTGGAGGAGTTACTTGTCAAGCTAG
The DNA here is from genome assembly GCA_038089395.1 of Pulveroboletus frians. Classification (NCBI taxonomy): domain Eukaryota; kingdom Fungi; phylum Basidiomycota; class Agaricomycetes; order Boletales; family Boletaceae; genus Pulveroboletus; species Pulveroboletus frians. Next base: position 2,618 of record JBBPKT010000373.1, on the reverse strand, counting down.
GTGAGGTCTGAATCAATCTGGATACTAGAGGTGGAATTCCAAGACAAGTTTGGAAGCATGATCAAGCTCCGTGGCTGGTAACCATGAAGTCTCTTTATCAGTTCCTTCGTATCCAGACCAACATATCAGATACAGCAACTTGCAATTTTTTCTTCATCTGTCCAACTTAGTGTCGAGGATCTCTGATATCTCATACTCTGGTTTGCCATCTACTTCAACTGGAGGTGGTAGGGGTTGGATGCAGTTCGGAATTGTGTTCAGAACAGATGGTTCCAATTGGGAGACATGGAAGACTGGATGGATGGACTTTATAGAATCTGGGAGGCAGAGGGTGAAGGAGTGGGTTCCTGCCTTGGTGATGATGTCATACAGCCCTAGGTTCTTTTCAGACAACTTCTTGGAGGGTCGTGTGGAACAGAAGTACTTTTCCTTGACGAAGACCAGATCACCAACCTTGAAATCCGGTGCCAGAATTCGCTTGGCATCCGCTGGGCCTTGGTATCACTCTTGGGTGTGAGTCATTTCTTCCCAGAGGAAGGTGTGGAGAGAATTGAGATCAATGGAGTACTCATAGGCCCATGTGGAAGTTAGATCATGCTCAGGGTGAACCATGATATTTGGGTGGTAGCCCTTGTTAGCAAAGAACAGAGAGACTCTGGTGGTAGCACTTGGAGAATTGTTGTATGCAAACTCTGCAAGGGGCAGGAGTTTGGACCAGTTGTCCTGTTGGTAGTTACAATAAATCCAGAGGTACTGTTCCAGGGTCTGGTTCATCTGTTCAGTTTGTCCATCACCTTTTGGGTGATATCCAGAGGTGAAGTAGAGGCAGATATCAAGGGCTTTACCGAGTGAGTGGAAGAAATGAGATATGAATTCGGATCCTCGATTGGAGGTAATGTGGGAGGGGACTCCATGCTTGGAGAAGACGTGGAGAAGGAACAGCCAGGCCAACTCTGGAGATGAAAATGGTATCGTGTATCAGGATGAAAATGCATTGCTTGGAAAGGTGGTCCATGATGATGAGGATAGCTGTGAATCTGGAGGAGGACAGGAGCTATTCAATGAAGTCCATGGAGATGGAGTTCCATGGTCTCTTTGGGACTGGGAGCTGCTTGAGCAATCCATAGGGGCGATGTCTGGGCACCTTCACATGTGCACAGGCTGTACAGGAGGAGACATACTCCTTGACAAATGTCCTGATACCCAGCCATGTATATTCATGGCAGATCAGTTCCAGGGTGCGATTCTGGCCAAAATGTCCAGAGAGCAGATGGTCATGCTTGTACCGGAGGATCTGGAGACAGAGGTCTGCAAAGTCTGGAACATATATCTGGTTATCTAGATGGAGGAATCTGTTGGAGTCAACTGACTATCAAGAATTGGGTTCAGAGGTGGACATGTGGATGGTGGCCAGAGGGTCAGATGGGAGAGTGGATAGGATGTCACTGTGGATGGAGTTGACATCGAGAAGGGTGCTAGCCCAGAGGACAGGGGCTGCAAGGTAGGTTGCCCGGAGGGATGCAGCGAGTTATTCCTAAGTAAAGACAGGGTGGAAGTTATGCAGATTGATGTGAGTGTAGTCCATATCCCTCTCTTTGGGGTAGACATCCCAGCGTCTAGTGAGGGAGTTGGGTTTCATGCCAAGGCACCCAGGGCAGAAATGCACCACCATGTTAAACTGAGAGAGGAACTCTGACCAGCAGGCTTGTCGGTGGGTCAGGAGCTTTGTGGTGGTGAAGTATTTAAGATTCTTGTGGTCGGTGACAATGTCAACTGGAGTGCCAGATCCTTCAAGGTAATGTCTCCAAGTCTGGAAGGACTCAAAGATTGCCAAGAGTTCCTTGTTGTGAGTGTCATAGTTGAGCTCTGGAGCAGACAGTGTCCAAGAGTAGAAAGCAACAGGCCAGATCTCCTCATCTGGACAATGGATGAAGAGGATACCAGCAATGGCATAGTCAGAGGTGTCAGTTTCTACTATAAGTGGAGCATCCAGAGTCCAATGGACAAGGATAGGGGCAGAGGTGAAGGTATCCTTGAGGGATTGGAAAGCGGCAAGGTATGAGTCATCGAAGAGCCACAGAGTGCCCTTACAAGTAAGGCGGGTGAGGAGCATGATGATGTCAGAATAGTTAGCGATGAATCATTGGTAGAAATTCACGAAATCAAAAAAGGATTGGATGTCCCAGACCTTCCGAGGCACTGGCCAATCCCAGATAGCTGTGACTTTGTCTTCAGACATCATCAGGCCAGAGGGAGAAAGCTAGTAGCCAAGGTACTAGGTGAAGTTGGTATTCCATTTGCACTTCTCAGGTTTTGTATAGAGGTCATGTTTGCAAAGTCTCCAGAGGACTTCCTGAACATGCTCCTTGTGGGAGGCTTTGTCTTTGGAGAAGATGAGAATATCGTCCAGGTAGACTATCACACAAATGTCGAGGAGATCTGTGAAGATTGAGTTTACAAACTGCTGGAATGCCGCAGGGGCATTTGTTAGGCCAAATGGCATGACGGGCCATTCAAATGATCCATAGTGTGTCCAGAACGAGATCTTCCATTCGTCACCCTTGGCAATACGGACCAGATGGTATGTATGCCAGAGGTCGATCTTGGTGTAGACCTTG
>JBBPKT010000372.1:0-21584 GCA_038089395.1 Pulveroboletus frians | reverse complement strand
CCGACATCGAACCCGCAGGCCAGTTGCATGTCCTCCGCCTCGTCCTCGTCCTCGTCCCCGTCCGCTACGCAACGCTCTTCTCTAGCGGCTCTTTCTTCCCATCTCCCTTCTTCCTGACCCACCATCATCTCCTTTCCTTCCCACTTCCACTCGCCCCCCCGATCCCCTTCTATGGACCTCCCCGTATCCACCTCCTCCCGCGCACCTCCTCCCGGGTTTATATCTGATTTCCCCCCACCTTCTCTTCGATTCGCTCCTCCCCCCCAGCTCGACGGCCACCTCTCCCTCCGGTCCCCAAAGAGCTCCGGCTCCGGCTCCAGCTCCCACTCTCCCGCAGTCCTTGGCATCGCACCCACTTTTGCGCTCTCGCCCATCATCCCTGGTACAACATCCTCCGTTGCGTCTGCAATGTCCCTGGCCACACCCGTCTCCGCCGTCGAATCCGCATCCACCACCTTGGTCAGCTCTGCCTCCGATATGAGCTACTCCCCTCTCAGTGGCGCTCCCCTGCCCTCGGGCCAGGAATCCGGCTTTGTTTTCCCTCCCCCGGACATGCTCGACGCCTGCTTGGAGAGGAGAGATGGCTCTCCAGATATATCCGGTGACCCCCACCTCATGGTCGTCGGTGACATGCTCAAGAAGTAAGTTTCCAATGGGCGTTCTCCGTGGTTAGGCATTCGCTCAGGCTGTGCCATCCAGCATTGCGCAAACGGCCCAGTCCGCGAGTGCTGCCTGTTCAATGGGACAGGGTCTAGAGGCAAACGCCAGGATTGACGAGCTCAAGAAGACCATCGCTTTAGTTTCTGAGCTTATTGCTGCCACACAGATAACTGACACACCTTCCAAATCCCAGAGATCTTCCCCAAGTCGTTTTTCCGGTCCCTCAATACCCACCACAACAGTTCCCTCTCCAACTCGTCATCCCGTGTCGGCTACTGTACAGGACACTGAACAGGCAGTCCTACATTTTTCCTCCGGCCACGTAGATTTGGGCGCAGTAGACCCACAGAGCATATCAGATACCTCCGATTTGTCCCGCAAGCGTTGCGCATCATCCATGCCAGGTGATCGTGCCATCAAGGCTTTGAAAATGGAGCCTCAGGAGGATGCACTTCACATCATGCCTCAACTCATCGGGAATCCTTCGTTTCCGTCAGCTACAGTTGCCCCGCTCGTTCCCTTTGTTCCGCCCACCCCTCCTGCCGATCCTGCTCCATGCCCCACAAGTTCCGCCGGTCTACCGCATAGCGCTTTCAATATGCTTTCTCATCACCCAACGCCACCATCTGTACCAGGAATGGGATTTGCCATTCCGACTACATCGACCCCTACCACCTCCACCGACTTTTCCACCTCGCCCTTATCATCGACCGTCGACAATCCGGGCCATTTCTCCACCTCAATTCAGACACCGTGGGCAGATGAAATGACCGCACCAAGGACTCATCAACACTCGCTCTCGGCAAGCTCAATTACTACTGGCATTGGTTTTCAATCTATATCTATACCCAGCACAAGCACAGGTTTATCCCTGCCATTTTCGTCAACTGGAACATTTGCTACCGCATCTTCTCAATCACGCTCAATCACAGGAGGGGCAGGTATCAGTCCACCAGTTGGCCGAGTGTCGCGATCAGGTTCATTTACGAACAGCAATACCTTTACATTTGGTCTGCCGGAAGTGCCCCCCGTCACCGAAGCGCTCGATTTCCTTCAACCTTCTTTTACTATGTCAGCCGGAAAACAGGTCGCGCACAGTCCCACTTCGTCTCAGGAAGGGGAGAATGATTTGGATTCAGATGGCGGGGATTGCTCGCAGTCACAGAGCCCCGAGTCATCCTCCGGGCACAACCCGAGAATCTCACCCCAAACCCAGGCCCAGATGTCCCGGTCTGTTGCTGTTCATGGTAGCCGTCCCAACGCGTTGCCATCACGAAAATCTATGGAGAATCTAACCAATTCGAATCATGCAAATGAGGTGCCGCAAGAGTACCGTACCGAAGTGGATCGTATCTTTTTCGAATTCCTGAATAAAGTTTGCTCCAATTGTAGGCTTACAGGCATGAATGGTTGCACATCTGGCTCACTCCTTTTGCAGTGGACGCGACAGATGCTAAAGGGGAACCGATACACCAAACCTTGATGGCTAAAAAGATGCAACGCTTAGACGAATCTCCCGACTTTCGCCCCTTCAAATTCCGGATACAAGCGTTCACGAATGCATTTTTAGAAGAGGCAAGCTCCCAGATTGTTTGAATGAGTGGATCCCTTACTGATTGATCGTGCAGCTTGCTCGGCAAGGCTATCCTGAGGACAAAATTCCCATGAAAAAGGTTAGCCCATCTCTAGCACGTACCCAAACTGAGCGTTCATCCTGAGATCATCAGATTCGAACCTATCTTTGGAACCAACCATACATCTCGCGCTTCAACGAAGAGGGAAAAAAGACAAAATCAAAAGGCAACCATATCTGGAATATAAATGCAAAGAAATATGCGGACGGGAGCTGGACGTTCCGACCCTTCCATCGCCGGGTTGCCGGATCACCACCGAGCGTGGCATATGTAGGACTACGCTGGAGTTGGGCACCTCGCATCTGGGATCCGCAGGCATCACGCACAAACCTACAGGTTACTTATAGTTCTCCAGCTCTTCCATCATGGCTGTCGTGGGAAGATGACGTTTTACAAGGCACACCGCCGCCTGACGCAGAAAGCTGTGAGATTACTGTCGTGGCTAGAGTGGGTCTCCTTTCCCACAAACGTTATCAACTCTTAATGTCGTTCATAGTACATGCAAGACGGTGTCGAGGAACAACTCGCGCAGAGTTTCCATCTCAGTATTGCCCCCATATCCACTCTCGACGGTTCCTTTCCTGCTCCCAGACGAAGCTCCCTGAGCGGCGACGTTCACAAGACCAGGCGTATATCTAGCGATATGGGTGTCGCTCAGGTAACACCGTCTAGGTTAGTTTGCACTGATATCTTTGCCACTACTCACGCCAAGTATCGTGTTAGGTCAATGAGATCGGCGACTATATCATCCGTAGCCCCTCCGGTTGCGAGCCATGATGCTCAAGTCATGCAAGTGCTAACGACAGCCGCTCAACGCGTTGCTCAGGAGGCACAATCCCAAGTTATTGCATCGACGGCATCCAATGAGCATGTTCCCGAACTACAAGCGCTTGCGAAGCAACAGCACGTCCTCACGGTCACCGCACAGGCGTTCGACCAAGAGGTATCCGGCCAGCGATCCGAGACACCACTGCAGACGAACGTGTTGGCCGTGGCTGCACAGCAAGTCGTGTTACAGGCAGCTCGACAAGTAGCTGCTGATCGATCCGCCGCCGTAGCCAGTCAGATATCCGCCGGATTGCCGCCTCCGCCTCCCGCAGCCACCCAAGTCACGGTGAACGAGGTATCGGTAGCCACACAGTCCGCTGTTGCACAGGCGGTCGAGATCACGGGGCCCCTGTCCAGCGAAGTGGATGTGCTGATAACAGCCAGTTCGCTCCTCCTCCAACACATTCGTCCCTCAGTAAGTCCGCCTGCATCAGCGCTCGATCCCACACAACGGATCGTGGCTGCGGATATTGCGCGGCCTCGTTCAGCGAGTCTCGTCTCTGCAGCACCCTTTGCTTCAAGTCTGAGAAGCTCGACGGGTACCATCATTCCTCAGGCCCCTGCCGATCCTTTACCAGACTTCCATCGGATTCCGTGACATGTAACACAATTTTCGCGTCACAGGGTGTCATGCTGTTTGGGTTTTTTCTTTTTTTTTTGTTACTGCTTGGGATTCTTTTTCTCTTTTGGTCGTCTGTGTCATCAATCATAGAAACACCGCATTTGTCTTGTTTTCATTTTCTTCCTTCCATGCCATCCACAAAAAGAAAAAATCGGGTTGATTAAGCATATCTGTACTCATAGTGATACCAAGTCGACAAGTACATTCTTCAACTCGCGTCCACCTTTTTCCCGCACATGTCGCAGAAGAGATTGTTCAGGGGGTTGTCAAACGTACAGGCCGGACAAGACTTGGCCGACTCATGCCCCTCACCATCGGAGCTTGTACTGGTGTCAGCAGAGAGGCTTGCGTAATTAGACCCCGGTGCTGCCAACAAGGTTCCGCCAAAACCTTTCTCCTCTTTTCGTCGCTTGCTCGCACGCCCATCCGGACTATTCGACAGATTAGCTTCATCCTCGGCTTCCTCCCGAAGGTCAAGGGTATCGTTCATCAAAATGCCTAGGGATTCGACTGTGACCGCGTTGTCCCGCAGCTCCTGATCCTTGTAGAACAGTCTTTGACAGATCGTCGGGATCTTGAACGATTCGTGTAACTAGACGAAGAAAGAAAGAGAGAACAGTCGGGTTTTTATTTCGTTTATTTAGTACCGTCAAAAATCGAATCGATGGACGGATAGGATAGGAAAGAAACGCAGGGACGAGACAATGGACGAACCTTGACTTTAATGTCCTTGACGGTCATCGACTTGGATATCCTCAACCGCGTGTTCTCTCTTCTATCCCTACCTTGACGGATTCGTTTTGACTGCCTCGTTCCACACGTCGTTTGGGGTCCCCGCTCTTGTTTCGTCTGTTGACTGCCGCGTTGCTGTGGCGGACCCTCTTCATGTTCACCACCTGTAACAGGTTTCGAACCCAGGAGTCGCACGGTGATGTCGGTGAGGCTGTAATCGCGACGCCTAGTCATAGAACGGAAATGGTGTTGCCAGAGGACAAGTGAATTATATGGGTAGGCAGGGCCGTGAAGGGAGGGGTTGACATCCAATCAACTCTACGGAATCACGGAACTCGAGGGGGGCATACCAACTTACCGATTCAGACGACAATCGTGACACACAGGCGTGTCATGTACGAATCTCGTATCCAATACGCCCACCGAATCTTCGGTCAACTTTTTCTCAACGGCCACCGCGGGACCACAATTATATCTGTTGCGGCCATGTGTCAGCAGCCACTCGGATCATGCGGTGGGAAGACGGTTGTGTGGGGCAATAGAGTGAAACCTACAGCTCTTGCAAGATAAGCCATTCGCTCATTTGGATGAGTGTAACATCGCTGTCCCAGTCGTTTGGCGCGTTAGGGTCGAACACCAGGTGGCCATGTTGACAAAGGAGTGGTGATGTGTCGACTTTATCGGGACGAGGGATTTCGGCTGGTCGACTAAGCCACTTTCTCCATATTCGGACAAAGTCAGCTGGAAGGACGGCGCATGGAACATTCTCGAGTAAAAGGGTGTTTCCTATTAATGCGTTATCATGCATATGGCGTAATCGTGCCTGTCGGACACCAGTAATGAGCTCGTAGAATGGAAGACACCCATCCAGTCGGCCAAGCAGATGCGTCTGTGGGCTCACCTTCTCATCTTCTGCGTTTTTCCGTAGTTCGCGCTTGTCCTCTTTCGAGCTGTGAATATAGGCCTCGCAGACTGCGCAAGGCTCTTGGTTGGTGGATAGTGGTACCCAATCAGGGAACAACTTCTTGAGGATCTCGCATGCCTGATCAGAAATCAACATAAATATCTGTTAATCCCCACGCCCCGCAGTCGATCCCTTGTTTTGAGCGACCCCGCTCCTCACCTGAGAGGATATGCTCCGACGGGCAGTTGACACGAGGGATAGTTGACCATGTTCGCAGCGCACGTGTCCGCAAAACTCCGCTGAATCGGGGGAAGGGTCACCATGCAGCGGAACATGCATCCTGGGCTTCTGAACTCGCCATCCTACACATGCCACACGGGCGGGTGAATCTATGTGAATGGCGCGCGAACCAATGATGATGAAATTGGTGACAATACCTTTTAGCCAGGTTTTGGAAATCCAGTAGCCAGACTCTCCCAGCCGTACATCGCATACCTCATCAAACTGAGCAACTGAGCGCGGATGCTCGATCTGGTAAAGTCGCTCTGTGAAGATAGGGAATGAGTTGGCAGTGCTGGAACACGGCCAAGCAGATCACCTGTGAACGACTCCTTGACACAAGTTTCGCAGACCTCTTGCGGGCCACGCACAGGTCCGATGTCCTCACGAAGACTTAGCTTCTCGTATGCGTCCTGGATGGGAAACTCGTCGTAAGCTGTAAGGAAGAGCAAGGGTACTCGCTGACTCTCGACATGCGCTTCATGTTAGCAGTCTTATACGGATGGAGCCCACCATGACTGCACAGGATATCGCTGGGTGGCAATACTTCTAGTTCGACATCGCCTGAAGCAGACTGGGGCTTGAGCTCCTCGGGCCTCACAAAGGGTTTCGCTAGCCAGTTCTCCAGTGCTTGCTTACTGGTCACTACGGCATCCTAAAGACGATAAATCAGGAAAACCTCCACCAGGAGACTCGTACTCCAACGAGAGTGGCCTTCGCGAGCATGATCCACGTACCTCGTCGACAGATGCAACATGCCAATGCGTATATACACTCCGCATCCATTCTCTCAATTCTGCGAAACGCTCCTTGACTTCCTTCTCTCTGGCATGAGAAAGGTGCTTCATCCCATGCCAATATAGGAAATTAAAATTTGGTGGACTGACCTCCGAGAATAGAGCTCGCAGGCCTCGTCATGCCTTCCATTCAAATTTTGGACCACGTCTCGTGCACGTTGGGGTGGAACGAGGATAGTTGGATTCAAAACAATTTGGGAGTCGACACGGGCCCGAGAGGTGCCATTAATATTAGTGGGACCAGAATTGAGATCAGGGGTGCTCTCGGCAAGATTTGGGGTAGGCGCATGGCCGACGGTTGACAGGCCCTTTTCCTTCCGAGCATAGATAAGCATATAGGCATCTCTTGACGAGAAGACATCGCTATTTTGACAAAATCAAATAGTTGAGTGCATCATATGGTACCAATTTGCACGAATTACGCACCCTTCTGGAGCCTTACCAGGCGAGGAAACCTGGTTTTCCATGGGAGGTGGCAATCTGAAAGATGCACGAGACAAATGGATTGGAAACTTTGATGATAGGGGAGTAATCACGTACTTGACAATCTCATCGTCGCTATCATCAATCCTTCGCTTCTTCGCGGGACGAGCGCGGGGTTGACCTGTACCCCTGATGCAAAAACATGAGGAAAGCCATCCAGATTCAGGAGAGGAAGCGTACTTCTTGGCGGTCCCACTATCATTCAGAACATCCACTACTTCCTTGCCAGTATATCGTTTCTCTCCGAGGAAATCTATCCTTGTTACAACCTCGTCATCGAACTGAAACCATGTCTTCGAACTGCATCCCAGTGAGTCAGTGGATCAGTAAGACAATTGGTCAACCTCACGCAGTATCCAGAACTTGAGCCTCGTAGTGACCGTGGTACGCACTTGGTCCTTTGTGCAACAGCACCCCTCTCAACTCATAGAGGCATGTTGCGTCCTCTCCTCCCTCAACATCACTCGTGCTCCTGTTGGCTTTGACAAACTTGCTCATGTCTAGTACCAAAGGAAATAACAAATTATGCTTGGATTTCTTCCTCTCCATCGAATCAAAGTCATAAACGAAACGAAGGAGAGAGAAATGGAGGACTGGGGGGAGAGAGCGTAGTTCAGTATAGCGGGTCGCGTCCTGAAGCGAAGCACAGTTAGAGCAAAAATATCTAGCAATGCAGGGATAATATGAGCCAGAAGAATCGTGCTGGATGAGCAAGAGATCGCACTGATTGTCACCCGCGAGTTTCTCGTTCTGCAGGAGAGCAGCTATACGATCTTCGAGCCTTGCATTATTCTAATATATTGTCAGGTCGAATAACTGTTTAGTGAAGAAAAGCACTGTCACCTCTATGTTGATCTCCAACTCGAGAAAATCGGATGTGCGCTCAGATTTATTACAGCAGCTATGGCAAAGGGTCCCATACACTAATTCCCCTTGAAACTGTTACGGAAGTGAGTAGATTAGCAATAGTAGAAGCAATGTGACCTACTTGATTAGATATCAGTGTCCGGAGAGATGGGTTAAGCTGCTTCTGGAACTCGTTGTCAAGATGTGACATGAAGAGTTTTGAAAATCTGCAGAAAGTTCATTTGGCGGGTGACATGTGATTCGTGAAGAACTAACTCTTGCGCATCCTGCTGCTCGGACGTAGACAGTTTGAGGCTCTCTGCAAACTTGGCCGGATTGTACACATTCTGTGTGCTCTCCTGAAGGGCGGCGAATGTCACCTGGAGCTGAAACACGGGAGAGTCCTGAGGCTCTACTAGTCGGGTTCTGTTTGAGAATACACTAGAGGAACACGAACTTCAAAACAATTTTCAGCATCCTGGGGTGGTTGGCATTGGTAGACTCCACGTCGAAATGCCAAATCCCGGAACCACACCTCCAGGTATCGGTAAATAACAATACTCAGAAGTTAGCGAGGGTACGTACTTGAAGAAAAGCATTTGCGTAGCATGTGGCACCAAGATTCTATGGAATAGATGTGGACAATCTGTGTAAGATCTGACAAGAGAAGAGCGTGGCCCACCTTCAAGCCAACAGGCAATTCAGGGTCACGAGAGTTGAGGATCGGGTTGAACCCCAGATCTGAAGCCTTTATAAACAGCTGTTTAGCCGTTTCTAGAGGAAACACACGTCCGGAATTACGGTGAGCCCCGTAAACGCGTTCACTGGACTGTGGCTTACCTTCGTCTTCCCACCGGTGCTGACCGAGATAGTTCAAGCAATTGGGATTGTTCTTACATGCCTTCTTGTTACAAGGTGGTGGTTCATCATCAGAGACTACGATGACATCGTTCTCAAGTTCACCATTGGCAACTGTAGTCTGGGTTTCGTCAGCGGACGCATGGAGAGGCTTTGCAGGCTTCGGCGCGTGTCTGTTGCCACAAAAAGTGTGTCTACTACGTCTCGATAGACCAGAAGTCATAAGGCGGTGCTCAAGAGTGATACGAGATGCATCCGAGACCTCCGTGTCGACCCACCCCCAAGGTGAGGAGTCGGCTGCCGCAAGCTTGGCACGTTTGAGCTGTTCGCCAGCGGCAAGGCCCTTGGGTGCGGGGGAAGCTCTGCGTTTGCGCTTTGGTGGCATAGCAGAGGTTGTACGGCGTCGCCACTGGCGTTGAGCTGGGTTGAAGGTTGCAAGAGAAAGAAGATGTGGGTCCAAGTGGAGACCTTGATAGACTCCCGAATTCCGACTAGTCACTAGCGGAGGCATTATGTACTCCGCATACGTAGACACGAACTCGTATAGTCTTACTCAACTCACAACCATCGACGCGCAGGCCACCGGAGGACGTGAATATGGACAGAATACAGAATCTATTCAGGAGGCCACGACAGAACGCGAATGTGATACGACTTCGACGACGGAAGACTGCCACAAGTCTTGTTTATCGCAACCTCTCAAAGATTACGTTCGTTGTCATCCTGCTTCTGCTCTCGTTGGGTTAACAAGTTCCTGCCCCAACGTTCAGGACTGCGTTGCTCGCAGCTGGTTACCTATGGATGGCCTTCATCCCACTCCCACCACTTTCTCAGGGGGTTTACATTGACGAAAACGCATTGCAACCAGCCCAGGTGTGTCCCCTCAGCACCAAACGCAAGACCCTACATGTCCTGAGTCCGCATATAGGTTAATACGAACTGGAATTGGAAAGACGTTCACCAGGCGGACTTGTATCTTCGTTATTTAGAAGGTCACCGTGATAGCAATGCGACGAGTGAGCAGTAAGATCACCGATTTGCCTCGCTAATGATCACGGTGTGCTGATATATAGGGTAGGAGAGCCAGCTTCATTCGTGATGAGTTTGCTAAGCTCGGCCTCACCGCTGCGACCCAGAATTACACGTTTATGACACCCTCTGGCGTACGTTACCTATTCGCCAGCGCTTTTTCGAGGTTCCTCATGTATATGTCGCTGACAGAATGCCTCTGGTGTCAACGTTTATGCTCTCCTGAGTTCGCCCCGAGCTTCAGGCTCCGAAGCTATTGTCGTCAGTGCGTCGTGGCTCAGCGAGGTTGGTAAACAACCATACAATCTACGAGGCATCGCGACAGTAATGGCGCTTGCTGGTTTCTTAAAAAGTATGCGCAATCCAACCTTTTCTTGCTCTCTTCATGGGTTGTTTTTGGCCACCATCAGACTATTCCCTCTGGGCGAAGGATATCATCTTCGTGATAGGAGACAATTACCTCGACGGCACGTCCGCCTGGCTGAGTGCATACCACGGCACGATACCACAAAGTCGTATTCACTTTTCTTGACGATATCTCTCACTAACAAAATTACAATTGCACAGATCTCGACACAGATCTCCTCGAGTTTACCTCCGGCGTCATCTGGAACGCCCTTAACATTGACTATAGTGGACACTCATTCTCTCACCTTGGCGTGTTTTTTGGTTGGTCCTCGTTATTGTCAATCTTTGTAGGCTAAGTCAACTCCCCGCCTTAATATGCAGAGGGTCTTAATGGCCGGCTACCTAATCAAGACCTAATAAACTCGTTGCGTCTCATCTCCCATTACACAGGTGGCGTCCCGCTCGTCCTCTATGACCATCTTGAACTACACGATGCACCGCACAGCGGTCTTATGGCGAATGCCCCCGAGTTCATGAAACGCAGTCCACAACTCAGGGAGCTTGAATACCGAGTGAGGAACGTGAAGAGACATGTTAGTTATCAGGCAAGGGGGAGGCCAAGCGGGGCACATGGGTTATTTCACAGGCGAGTTACCAACTCTAATTGAAACCAGACCAATTAACCGAACTGTTTAACGCAGATTTCGCATCGATGCAATTACTCTGTATGCTGTTCCAGCTGATGGTCCCCATGGATTCTTTGCTCTTGGCAGGTCGGTCTTCCCTGATATCATCCTTCCGCGTAATTATACTCCATCAGAATCATTGAGTCAACACTCCGTACATCGAACAACCTTCTCGAACGTCTCCACGCATCCTTCTTTTTTTATATACTCACAACTCCAGGAACCTTCATGAAAATCGGAATGTTTCTCCCTAGCGCTGTTCTGGTTGGAGTTGCAATGATATTCTGGGGACTCGGGAAATGGGTAGAGGCAGGCTGGGTACAAGAGTCTCCCCATGGGTCCCAACGACAAAACAAGGAAGGCGATAGAAAGGCTGAGAACGCTACAAATACGACCGTTTCAACAAACCGACCAACGTGGCGACCGAGACGAAGGCCCGTGTTGCCCGCGATTGTTGTCATCCTTGCTACACATGCCATCGGTCTACTAGCGTTCGCCATGATCAACACTCCGTGGTTTTTTCAGAACCAAACCGTGCGCTCAATCCCTGTATGTTCGTACCTCGCTCATTGCCCTGTGGGCTTCTTCAGGTCTTTTCTTGGATCCTCCTCTTGGCGTTTACCCTCGTTCCCCACGTCCTCCTTGCATTCACGCCGACACACCCGCCCGGAACGGCACCATTCTCGATACTCTTGCAATGCTTTAATCTTTGTTTGGCATCGACGGTCATTTCCATAACGTCCCTCCTCAACTTCTCTCTCGCTGCAGTACTTGCCGTCACGCTTGGCGTTCCGCTTATTTGCAGTCGTACTGCGTTACCATTCTCTAGAACACCGGCCTCACTCCCTGGCATATTCTCCCGGCTAGTGGTTTATGCAGGGTACTGGCTGCTTGCCTGGGGTTGGCTTCTTCTTCCCAAAGAAGTCGAAACAGCAGTGTGGAACTGGGCAACGTTTGGAGTGTGGTTCGCACCGTTTGTGTGCATTGTATATGCACCACTTGTGATGCAGGCGGGACTAGTTGGACTGTCTCAACCTTGAGCGGATGCTTGCTTGTTTCGAGATAGACTCATGATTGTATCAAGCTTTCAAGCTTCAAGGCTGATTTAGGTGCGAGCTTCTGGTGCCCATTTTGAACGAATGGAGCTGCTGCACCATCACGCAGACAACTAAACTAGCGTGTGGATTGTAGGTTAGGTGGTTAGAGTTAACCGATATCCATAGCATTCGGATCGTCAGATCCGAATAGATCAGCTTCTCCTTGAGCAGTACCATCTCCAGCTTCCACGTCGTCCTGCGGGCCAACTTCAGCATCCGTGTCTGGATCTTCGATAGCGATGCCCTCTTTCTTTCGCCGGTGTCTCTCTTTTATCTCATCCCTTTGCGCACGTTTCATCTCCAGGTCGGCCGAGAGTTTCTTGAGAGCGTCCTCGAACCGTTTCTACAAACAGTCGTTGAATGTTTGTTACATCAACAAATGAGTGAAAGTGAGATACCTTGATGAGCGGGTTTGCAGAAATTGCAACTTCATGCTCTTTCTTCGCCACAGCAGCCTCCAAATCTCTTATCTCCTCATTCAACAGCTTCCTCTCTTGAGCATCTTCGTCGTCCTCATCTTCATCGCTATCCTCGTCATCGTCATCCTCTTCATCCTCTTCATCTTCATCTTCCCCTTCGCCTCCTTCCTCTTCGTCACCCAACGCAAGATCAAGTTCTGCGGCGAGT
Organism: Pulveroboletus frians; assembly: GCA_038089395.1. Taxonomy (NCBI): domain Eukaryota; kingdom Fungi; phylum Basidiomycota; class Agaricomycetes; order Boletales; family Boletaceae; genus Pulveroboletus; species Pulveroboletus frians. The sequence continues at coordinate 9,154 of JBBPKT010000372.1, read as the reverse complement.
TCTTCGTCGATATCACCCTCCGGTTCGGCTTCTTCCCCCTCCCCTTCCCCAGGGTCTTCATCCACTGCGTCAAGACCAAGGGTGGCCATGTCGCCTGCTTCTGAACCTGGGGGGCCAGGGGTAGGCGCTTCGAGGGGTTCTTCACGCTCAATGAATTCAGAATCCGAAAGATCCGGATTGACATTATCGAGGACCTCTACGATGTCAGGAAAATAAGCGCACTGGGAGAAGCAGGCGCACAGTCCGCCACCCACCGTACTTGACTTTAGATGCGAGATTATCTGCTGCCAGCAGCCGTTCCACTTCTTCTTCGACGCTTTCTATGGTCTACGGTGCGTGTCATGAGGAAAGTAAAACAAGAGCGGTCACGCTTCCTACGAACCCGCTTGTTCACCCGTTTTCGGAATCGTCGCTTTCGTACGTAGTGCAAAGGTGGGGTAATGCCGTGCTGCCAGATGAATTCGTCAACACTGACGTTCCTATTCGCCGTGACCGCCTCTTCGTTTTGTATGCGATCTCCAACCACCAACATCTGCATGGATGTCCCTAGAACCATATTATTATACGGCGCACGGTGGAGAAGCACGTACCTGACATATATCCGCCACTTTGAACATCTGCTTATTGTCCAGCGTCTTCTGCGCTTCGATAATACATGGTAGATCAACCAGCTTAAAAGAATAGAGCGAACTTCCAATGTGAAAGATGCCCCGTCGCGAGTCTATCGCCTCGTTAGCCTCAACGACATGGACGTGTCCCGCAGACCCTCGGACGCACCTTTAAACTTGAACCAAACATCATTCCCGATTTCCCTCGACTGAATCATCTTGCGCAGCTGTTCGCAATCCTCCCCGTGCGGCATGCGAATGATAAATTGCTCTTCGAACGTCAAGTCCTCTCCATCCGAGTCGAGTTCGCGGTCATAGGGACCCAAGAAGGACATTCCTGGGGCTTGGGCGGCTGCACGTTCGCTCAGCTTGAGCTTGAGCTTGGGCTGGGGTTTGTTGAGTTTTCCAGAGGAGAAACGCGTCATACGTTCGGATACGTCGGGGGAACCGCGTAGACGGAGAGTGGTGGCCATGGCCTGTTCTGCGGCTGCTCGGAGCGGGCGGGTGCGTTGGGGCTGAGGCTGAGGCAGTGGCGATGGGCGATTGACGCCGTTGACAGCCGATGAAGGACCGGCGTGATGTTCTTCAACGTCGTCCACAACGATAAGGTCGTCATCCATCATTTCGAGTTGGTCGTCCTTTACGCCGGACGCTCTATATGGACATGACCCATCCAGTGTGTCACGTGCTCAATACTATGTAACTAGTAGATATCAGAACCTAGTCATCGTCTCCGTCAGTGAATGCCTCAGAGCCAGCTGCAAGCACTTCCTCTTGCTCTTCTTCGTCACTGTCACCTTCCTCGCCCTCGTCATCTTCACTGGAGTCTTCTGAGTCTTTGGCAGGGCCATCTATGAAGCGGACATGTGTGACGATATAAGCGGCGGTCATTGCCAATGTTCCTAGTACGAAGAGCAAAGTTCTCCTTCTGTACCGGGAATCTTCAGGGTCAACCTGTTTCCGTGTGCCACTAGTACTGAATGGGCGAGGGGCAAGAGAGCTCAGCAAGGATCCCGAGACCGTGAAACGCTCATAAGGTGGCACTCGTTTCGCTTCCTCTTGCACGCGTCGAGCATGTTGAACCAACTCTGGATACAATTCGCGCAGCTGTATCTGGAGGACGGCATCGGGAAATGGAGTATCGGCCAATAGAAGGATGTGTGCAGCAAAATATATATCAAGACTAGTTGGACTACACGCCAACATCGTCATCAGGGACCGTATGACATGAGTAGAAGGACATGACTTGCCGATCTCCAAAAAAGAATCGTTTTCCACGCAGGCAGCCTGCATGCACTCCAAGTGCAATTTTCATTTTATCCAGAATCTAGATGATGGGTTAGCGGACTGTCATAAACGGCGATAGTTACCCACCTTGCCCCTCTGAAAAGCACGCTCGAACGTCACTTTGTAGCTTCGCTTCTTCTTCTTGTCCCTCTCAAATATGCCCATCTGCTCTTCCTCGGCGTCAGGTAAACTCCAAAGTCCCATCGCTTCCAGACGAGGCCTGTGTGCCTCCCGTATCCGAGTGGCCATGTAGTACCTCTGTGGGAAAGGCATCTCGCTTGCAAGTGCCAGGTTGGTCAGTCCCCAGAAATTGGCATCGATGCCGTAGAACATGTGCGACTGCACGTGAACCAATGTGTGACAGAACGTTGGCGAATCGATATTGACTCACGACGATGTCAGATATGCATCCTTCCACGTGGGCGTACAATGCAGTCCTTTTGGACTTTTGCGCCGCGGTCAGGGACGCGTCGAGGTCGAAGGCCCCCGACGCGCGAGAGGACTTGGCAAGGGACGCCACAAACGCAACCATGGAGGGAAAAGTGGTCACTGCGGTATATCCATGAGTCAAAAATGGTAATTGTCCTGTGTTTATAGGTCAAGATGTGCGGGCCAGCCTCGGAACGGGTGGAAGAGTCAGCTTACCATTGGGGGACTGATCTGGGTTGGTACAGGATGCTACACTGAATTTACCCGGGATAGTCATTTGAAGGTACATCACCGCCGCAAGACAAGTTGGGTCAAGCGACTGTAGGCCCCATTTTGCAGGCCATATGTGCAGAATGTAAGGTGCCTCGGGCATGGACGGCTCAAGAACGGAGTCCGTTTTTGGAGGCGGACGCATTTCAGTAGCCCGAAGCCTAACAATGACAAACAGCTAGAACCGCGTCTTCTTTGCTACAGTATGGGTAAGTGATCCATAATGTCAGTACGTTCGACTACCATAACACGTCCCTTTCAACCAACAGACAATCAACATCAGTGAAGAAATGAGACCTCCAATTTATCCTTTCACTCGTACACCCGCCGATTAAACCTGTTCACGGCCACGAGAGGCCTCCGTAATCAGTCACCGCATTCTACAATATGCTAGAGTCTGTGGCCGGGCTGAGACCCAAGTCAAGGATGCCCTCCCCCGGATACCGACAAAGCCGGCTCGACGCCTTCATGCTTGCCGTTCTTCTGCTGGTCACAGGCCGAATGGCGACGCCTCCGCCGAGTGCACTTTGCGATGCAGAACTCTGTCATAGATCAGTCACTGAGCACGAAAAAAGGTTGGTATGCTAACCATCTCTTCCGAGTTTTCTTTTCTACGCGGACTTGAAGCGGAACCGGGTGTCATCGATGTAGATCCACTGGTCGGTAGGGGTGCGCTGGCCACTCTACGGCTCACGGCACAGGCCTTCTTGACTGCCCGTGGTATTGCATCAACCATGGGCATGATACCTTGGGAGAGTAAGAACTCTGAAACACGAGTTAGGAGACCTTGGTCGCTATTCGATTTCGGACATACCTCGGGGTCTGTACCGAAACACAAAGGTAACATAGGACCGGTTACCTGACTCGTCGTATGGCTTCACCTGCCACGTTTGCGGAAACTGGTCGTGGGTAGTCCTCTCTTCTCCATAGCTTGTGGGACATATCACTCACCGAATTCACTGTATCGTAGGGATGTGACTTACCGGATGCAATGACTCAGTGCATTGTTTTCCCCCCCGAAGGACTCAGGGAGTTGTTGCAGCTTGTTCGCTGACCTCGACCCATCTATGGTAATGCGCCGTATCTTCAGTGTAATTGTTCCAGCATCTGGATTGATTTCTCCTCCAGAAGTTACTGAGACACAACACTGAGCAAGGTCTTGGGCAAGAATATGAACCTTACATAGATTGGATGGTTCCGCAAACATGAAGGGTCGTTCACTTTGGGGACCCGTTCGAACACCTTCCCTGGATGCCTCACCAAGACCAGACAGAAATCGGCCGGGTACGAGGAAGCCATCTAGGAAGATGTAGGAACACGAATGTATTCGTGTTCCTTCATCTCTCCAGTGGACTGAAAATTGCTGTGGCAAACGCATCGTGTTCAAGTCACTGTTTCGTGCGTTTCAATGACGACTCACCTTGCCCGTTTCGCTTGGTATCCAGCACGACACCTTGTTCGTGGTTGTGTCGACAGCCGCGAGGTATTCGCGGAGAGGTTCACCGTCGGACACGATCCACGCAGAAAACTCGCGATGCGTGAGCATGGACGCGTTCAAGTTGAGTGGACGTGTACTATTTCAGGCGGACAGAAACGACAATAAAGTCGATCGAGAATAAATGTGTTTTAGGGCTGAGTCCAGGAAAGCAGTGAGCGATTGACGCGTCGGTAGACGAGAGCACGCACCCAAAAGTTATGTAGATAGGATAGGTTGCTTTGCCCGACCACAAGCAACCTGGCGACGTCGAGGCTCGCTTTGACCGGAGAATGCCGCCACACGTCCACACGCGCCCATACTTACTTATACGGTGATGTCCCTGTCATGTTCGCTTGCAACCCAGCGCGTCTTCTCACCCCCGCGTTGACGCTCTCCCGCATCGCAATGCCTGCAAAACGAAAAATGACTGAAAAGCGCGACGACGCCAGCACCGCGTCGGACACAGAAAGCGTCTCCCAGTCGCACCCAAAACGCGCAAAGCAGACAGCGTCGACATCCGATGACACCAAAGCACCCAACGGACAACCTACTAACAAGGTACTGCCCGTCAACATGACGTTTCCACCGCGCGTCGCTGGAACGCTGCGTCTTGTGGCTTGGAACGTGTGTGGACTGGCCGCGGCGCAAAGGAAGGTACGATTTCGCTTGAACACGCTTGCCTGGGCATTCAGAGGAACGCGTTTCAGGGGTTCAAAAATTATGTAGAGGCGGAAGATCCAGATATCCTCGTGTTGACAGAGACAAAGGCAAGTCCCATGTTTTTACGGGCTTTTTTCATGTTCTCGACGCCCCCTAGGTCAACAATGAACCGGTCGATCCTGGCCTCAGCACCCGCTTTCCGTATCGCACCTGGGCGATCTCTGATAAAAAGACATATGGTGTGTGAATGTCTGTTACGGCACGCGCGTCATCTCAGCCTTGTAGGGGGTACCGCCGTACTCTCGAAAATCAAACCGCTTTCAGTTACAAAACTGTTGCCAGGACATCCAGATCCCAATCACGTCAAGGGGCGTCTCGTCACACTCGAGTTCGAAGGGTGCTATGTCGTTTGTACCTATGTGACGAACGCAGGTCAGAACCTCAAGGTGCACTCTCACTATCTTGTCCCTCTTATCACATTTTCTGATGAGAGATCGCAAACACAGACACTCAAGGAAAAGAATGTGTGGAATGAACATTTCACTACCTATATACGTGATCTAGACAAAAAGAAGCCCGTAATTTGGATGGGTGACATGAACGTTGCGCCAACCACGAAAGGTGTGTGCTTGTGTATTCCATGTCTGTTTTCCTCGCCCGACGCATTTCGAGATCTCGCCAATCCGAAGACAAATTGGAACAAAACCCCGGGCTACACGCAAGACGAAACGGAGGCGTTTAGGAACATTCTTGATGCTCCGGGATCACCTGAAGGCAGCCCAAAGTTTGTCGATGTGTGGAGAAACCGACATCCAGATATCCAGCATTACACGTATTTTTCGTACCGCTTCAACTGCCGCATGAAAGGTATAGGTTGGAGGTTGGACATGTGTCAGCATTTTCCTCTATACAGAGGCTAACTCGCTAATGTTGCTCGGTACAACAGTCGTATTGAGCGAACGCATAGTAGAGAGAGTGAGGATGTGCGAAATTCGCAGCGAGATATACGGGGCATCCGATCATGTCCCAGTGGTCATGGAAATCGATAACGGACAGGTGACTGGAAACTAGGGTCCAGGCCCCCTTGATATCGTTCAGGGGTTGTACTCTCCAAATCGTACGTGGCCAGTCTCTTGTGCATGTGCCCTCGCATCCTTCTCACCTTTGAGGCCCTTTCCACACTGCTGCAGTGACGTGAATAAGGATACCGCTGTATATGATTAGCCTAGCTCACCTCGCACTTTAGATCAAACGTTGCCGTGTTAGTGAACGCCCGTTTCTCTCGCAAGATTGTGGCTAGCCTCTCGGCTGCCTCGAGAATAGGATCGGACGTATCCGCTGATGTCTTCGTGCCTGTTAATACCAGGTCTCGATGACAACTAGACAGACTCACGATAGGGAAAATGGTCTGATGCCATTCATCTGGTGCATTTTCCATCGGAGCCAAGGATGCAGCATCATAGTGGATACCAGAATACACCACGATGCATCTTCCAAACTGTCAGTCGGTACGGTCATGAGCGTGGGGACACATCAACCTGTACCCGGTCCCCCTAGCAGAAGGTAAGAATCGGTCGACGCGACCGGTCTCGACGTCTATGGAAGCGATCTCAGTGTTGAAGTGTTTGGCAAATATAGTGAGTTCGATGGCGCCTCCCCACGTTGAGGGCTTCAGAATGGTTGCGATGTACTTGTCACGTGGAGACCTGATATTTACCAGTGAGAATCATGCCTCGTATGAGAGGGCAGGACATGCCCTAGAATGGCTTCGCTGTAGGTCTCCATGTCCGCCCGGATGCCATCAGCGATGACTGTCACGGGGCCCCTCAGGTCCAATCCCACTCAGAGATCCGGCCACTCACTTTGCCGCATCTTTTGCGCTTTCGTAATATCCTGCTCAAAGATGATTGCTATCGACGAGAACAGACAAGAGTTGTCATCGGGAACGACCTGGTTCGAGGGGCGTGAAGTCGCAGCAACGTAAGAGGTAAGGAGTTAGTGGACACACTCTATGCACGAGCACACCCGAGTTTGTCGGTACGCTGACCGAGCCGATGCTCTGTGGAGTCGCGGTTTGGCCTACGGATACTCGCGGTTGAGGTGCCGATGTGGGAGGGGGCAGATCAGTCATTGTAGTGGTGGGCGCCTGATGACTGACGATGATCTGCTCTCCGGCTTGGAGGCCCAAACTCGAGAGCGGCAACTCTGGTACGAGGGTCAACGGCTGTGGAGGGTACCCCGATTTGACTAGGGGAAGAGGTCTATCGGGCGTGTCGTGGGCGATGTGGTCAGAGGCTCACTTTCCTGTTGCGATGGGGGTATCTGGGAGAGCGTGAATATCTGTTGCTGGAGATCTTGGACGGTGAGTGCATCGAGATCAAGCTGGAGGGTCGCTGCACCCTTTGGATGGCGTACACGGACGGAGACCATCTTCAGTCTTGGTGGGACTGAACAAGTGTGCTCCTATCTCTACTACTACCGTATATGGACATACTGCCCCTATGCCGCCATGGCTTGCTTTACAGCTGCAACTTGTCCTTCTGCCGGCGTCTGCGTGGGCACCTTGACCCCTGACAACTTGACCACTCAGCCTCCCTCTCCGCTTCCTTCACAAGCTCGTTCAGCTCGTCCTCTAGGTCCGCATCGTCGACCACACCCGTCTCCGCGGCAGCAATGTCGCCACCAATCCTGATCACCTCGTCCACCTCGCGTGCATTGGCGTTGGCGGCTGCTAGCGCTTCCATCGTCTCGTCGACCTTCTCACGATTCAGGGATGGGTGGCTCAGAATCGCCTGTAGCGTAGCCGTAGATTTCTCATAGGTCTTCATAATCTAGTCACCATAAGCACGAATCAAGACACGAATGAAATGACACTTTTACCTCGATATCACCCGCTGCCGTCTCAACGCTCATCAAGGTCGCTTCCAGATTCTGCAGGGCACCCAGTCGTTTGGTCAACACTTCCTCCAGACTCTTCTTGAAGCGAAGATGTGCCAGTGCGACCGACTTTTGCTGTTGCCGCAGAGCCGTCGAAATGCGCTTGGTGGTCCTGTTTGGGCACTTGGTAAGTGAACTCAAGGATGAAGAGAGTAAACGAAGCCTCTCACTCCTCCATCTTGCGATGCAAACGATCCACCTGGTCCTGCATGTCCATAACAGCAGTCTTCAGCTCGAGAATGCCTCGATCAACAGCAGTCACTTCTCGAGTATGACCATCTGTCACGAACTTGACGACCTTGGTAAAGGCCGTATCAGTACTTCACGCCGTAGCAAGGGCGAAAAGGACATACATCCTTGTCCTGTACCAAGATCCTTCTGTCCCTTTCCAGGTATCTCAACAACACCCTGACATCCGCTTCGCTCAACGATACTCCGGGAAGAACCTTGGTACCAAACATCTTGCGAAATGTCGCTACCGTGTGGAGCCTGTCCGCAAGACATAGTCCGCCCGAAGACGCATCTACAGCGTCGGCAGCCCGCTCAACTAACCTGAGCAAAACATACTCTCCCTCCACTTTTTTCCACATCTCCGCCTCGCTATACGTGTCCTCGGATCGAACAATGTCCAACTGTTCCATCGCCCACCAAAGTGGCTTCCCAACAAAGAACGAAACGATTCGATAAGGCAGCCAGTCAGAATCATACACGGACTGTTGGGACGTCAGGAACTGCGACAGCGGGACAAACGCGTGACTGTGCTGTAGCTCGGCCTTTACTAGTACGTCGTCATCAGCAGCGGTTCAAAAAAGAGGTGAAAATGGGCGCGCACGATGGTGGACGCTAGTCCGAGTGGTTTTCCAACGCCATCGTACCGAAGTCTATCCACGACTACTCGACGCGCACCAAATATGAGCTTGTTGCTCTGGTTCTCGGACTCGGTGTCTGGTGCGTCCGTATCATTACCCTCGCTGGGGCTCGTAGTCTCCGCCTGCCACCCACGGGAGACGAGCTCTTCCAGCGTCCGTTGCCACCAATCGACGTGCGCGTGATAGGACGTCGGATTCGAATGCTTCTGTCTTGAGACGTCAGAGTACAGCGACTGCAAGCGTGACTTGGACGTAGAAGCGTATGTAGGACGTGAGGAGAGCAGAGCAGAGCCCGAAGACATGGTTACAAGCAAAGCGTCACTTACTTGGCAAGTCATCTTGTCTGTAAGGTCAACCTGTCCACATGTACAAACAGGCGGCCGGCATCGCCACCCGAAATCATGCTGGTGACTGAGCTACATGAAATATGATACAAGATAACCAACAGAAACATCAAGGGGCTTGAAGTAGAATAGAAGTCTCAGTAACCGTAAGAGTCACTTATATTCTGATAGTACCTGAAGTAGAATAGAAGTCTAGGTACTTAGTTAGCTTTGGTACTAGTGAAGTAAATGTGGGTCTCACCTCAGTAACCGTAAGAGTCACTGAGGTAGGAA
>JBBPKT010000371.1:0-21616 GCA_038089395.1 Pulveroboletus frians | reverse complement strand
AGTTAGCCCTGAGTCGGTAGTTTCATTCATACACTGACACTTTGTTTATATCTGTTTGTGTTCAGACGTTATTTAATAAACAATCAAAATATGCGAAACATTGGGACAATTTTGTGAGTCACTGTAATTCTTCGCAAGCCCGCTGGGGGTTTGCAACTTAGTTTTCTTTGGTGCACTTGAACTAAAGTATGTACTAGTAGACGAATAAAAGGATCAGTTCTATGGCTGAGCTGTTAGAATCACTTACGCTCCCTCACGTGTGAGCTTGCGCTTGCCTCCTGGCTGGCGGACAGTGGCAACAGCGCTAGCCTCAGGTTTGTTAGCTCCGGCCCGGGCCGCTTCAATGAGCAGCCGTGAGACCTTGGCTGGCCTCTTTGGGGTAGTCGCGGTCCCGTTGCTATCTGACTCTTCGACTTCGCCTCTGGGCATGGCTACCTCAGTCTCGATGGTACAGATGTCCCCATCATTGGCTGTCTCAGGTTCAGTGTCCCCCGCTTCTGCAAAAAGGTAAGTATTATCCTGGGAGCTTCGTATATCAGTGTACTTGTACCTTTCTCAGTGTCGGACCCTAGATTTTCTCCATCGCCCAGCGTCTGAGCACAGATATGCTGCGGGGTTGGTGGCATTGAAATGGCATTATCAGGTACTGGCGGGAACATTTGAGTTTGCTTCAATGTCTTCGCCACTACTGATGTCGGGTTCTGGAAGTTGGCGCGTTGGGTTATCAGATGCATCTGTAACTGATCTTCTATTTCAGCAACACGACTTATATTCACCTCGCACTGCTTCCTCGCAGCAGCAGTGGTTGCTTTTTGGGCCGCTCACTCCTCTTGGACAACCTTGCTGCTTCGTCGAGGAACTGGCAGGTCAGGTGCACCTGGATGTCGGTTTTTATTTGCAGCGCGGGTGATGATCTGCTGCGGCATGGCAAGGTAGAGGGCAAGGTAGAAAGTGAGGCAGCATCCCCCCCATTCGGTCAGTTTTTCAATTCTTCGCTTAGAGAGCTCACCGCCTTTTTTTTTTGGGTAGAGCGCAGATGTGCCTGGTTTGGTACGCTGCCCACATGCTACATGAACCTACACCTTTACCCGTACGTTTTCAATTTTCTTCCGTTAATTCCACTCATGACCCTGCTGTGGCTGCCATGTCTGCCGTTTTTTTTTCAGAGTAGAATGCAGACCCTTGTTAGCACCGTCTCCACCCATCTCCACCCGTCTCCACCCCGTCTCCACCTCTGTTCATGCCCCGAACTGGGCAACTTCAAGTTCATCCATATCGCCCCAAGCTCTTTGCTTGTAGATTTCCAGGTTGCGACAAATGTTGTCGATCTCAGGGTGGTCTTAGACGTCACATGCGATTGCATCAGCGGCAGGATCATCAGCATGTGCCAACTATTTTGCCACATAGTGAATGTTATACCAACGTCTTTTCAGCAGAAGACCAGAGTGAGCCAAATCTTGAAGATCCTGTGGCTGACGCTGGTGTACCCTGTCGGAATATCCGGTTCCATCCTATCCTGAATGGTATGTATTTCCTGTGAATGCTTATATTTTTCTCTGACCAGCCAAATCTAACAGGCACACCATGCGATCCTTGTGGCCGTGATCTCCCTCCAAACATGCCCCCATCACCTTTGGACAACTGTGTCCAAGGTGACTGGACCCCATACACTAGCCGCGCTCAGTTTGAGCTAGCAGAATTTTTGTACCAAAAGGTTCAAATGTCTGCGGGTAAGATTGATAACCTAATGGACATATTATCAGTGATGTACGAGGGTCATGAGCCACCATTTCGGTCCCATGATGCACTATATGAGTCCATCGATGCTATTCCATATGGAGACTGTCCATGGGAATCTTTCTTGGTGAAGTATTCGGGGGTGTTACCTGACAACCCACCATCGTGGATGGTAGCCAACTATGACGTATGGTACCGCAATCCGTTAAAAATACTTGAAGCACAAATCAGGAACCCCGAATTTGCAGAGGGGATTGACTACGCTGCGAAGGTGCGATTTTCTCCTTGTGTTCTTCCATTGTCATGGTGTTAAGCACCCGTCTCAGGTGGTAACAGACAAAAACGGTCAGCAGGAAGTCTGTGACCTCATGTCGGGTCAGTGGGCTTGGGATCAGTCAGTAAGCAAGCACATTCGAGCTGTTCACTATATACATAACTTTGTAATTTTCTTTCTAGGAACTTATCGCACAGGATCCGGACACTCACGGTGCCACATTTGTGCCCATAGTGTTGGGCAGTGACAAAATGACAGTCAGTGTCGGCACAGGCAATACAGAGTACTACCCTTTGTACATGTCGCTGGGCAACGTTCATAATAACATCCGGTGTTCTCATAGCGGTGCGATGACTGTTTTAGCTTTCCTTTCCATTCCCAAAAGTATGAATTCATATTTTTATTATGTCTTGGGCTCAGGCTAATGTCATGTTTGGATAGCTGATGCAGCTCATAAGGATGACATTGAATTTCGCCGTTTTCGCCGCCAATTATTCCACTCATCACTCATGGCCATTCTGGACCCAGTCAAACAAACTATGATAAAACCGCGGGTGACACGATGTGCCGATGGCCACTTCCGCCAGGTCATATATGGCCTTGGTCTGTACATTGCTGATTACCCTGAACAGGCAATGCTTGCATGTATCGTGCAGGGTTGGTGCGCGTGGTAGGTTATTACGTCCACTTTTGGAGTAACATCCCGACTAACATCGACTAGTTGTACAGCCCAGAATAGCAACCTTGATACAGGCGGTGGGCCACACGCTCACATACTCACCGCACAACTCCAAGCAACAATGGACCCATGGGCATTATGGGACGATTATGGTATTGTAGGTGATGTCGAGGTACGCACATCTGCATGTTTGATGCCATTGGTTTTAACAATTGCTTGAATCAGCCCTTTACAGTTCATTTTCCACGTGCCGATATCCATGAACTTATCGCACCCGATCTCCTCCATCAATTAATCAAAGGAACGTTTAAGGACCACCTTGTCACCTGGATCAATGAGTACCTGGGGTGCCACTATCCAAAGCAGCAAGCTGCGGATATCATTGCTGAGATTGACCGCAGGTAAGTCGTCATCAGGTCAGGCAAAATACATTGCTGAGTGACCATTTTCTTATTGATAGAATTGCTGCTGTACCTCCGTTTTCTGGTTTGCGCCAGTTCCCTGAAGGCCAAGGATTTAAGCAGTGGACAGGGGACGATTCCAAAGCATTGATGAAGGTGAGTTGCCCTACTCTTTGCTACTCTCTACCTGTATACTAAGCCTTCGACTTCTATGTTAGATTTACTTGCCAGCAATATCAGGCCTGGTCCCAGACCAGATGGTCCGTGCCATTGTGGCATTCCTAGATTTCTGTTATGTTGTACGAAAGTCGGTCATCAATGAAACAGATCTCGATACTATTGATGATGCGGTACGGCACTTCCATATTGAACGGGAGATTTTCAAGGAAGCCGGGGTTCGAGAGCACTTCTCACTACCTCAACAACACTCTATGGTCCATTACCGTGCACTAATTGAGATGTTCAGCATTCCAAATGGTCTTTGTTCCTCAATCACAGAATCCCTACACATCAAAGCAGTCAAAGAACCGTGGCGCCACTCAAATCGTTTTGAGGCGCTTGGACAGATGCTGGTCACAAACCAACGATTGGACAAACTGGCCACAGCACGCTTAACATTCACACGAAAGGGGATGCTGGACGCTGCTCCCGATTCCTTGCCAGATAGGGATGAAGATGAACCTGGTGCCATTGAAGGGGAGCAATCCACCTATGATGTCCAACTAGCAAGGAAACCTGGTAAGTGCTTCTGGGTACAGCGTTATGTGCCAGGTTCGCAATTTGACTGATGCTTCTTTTAGTACAAAACATACCACATCTGTGTGAGGATGTGGCTACTCATTACGGCTTTCTGGACCTGTTGGAAAATACTCGATGATTTCTGTATGATCAACTGAACCCTGACGCAGAGGTGCCTGGTGACCGAGTTAGCCTACAATTATGTCCAACTTTCAATGGCGACATCAAGGTGTTCACCTCCGCATCAACAACTTACTATGCACCTAGCGATCATTCAGGACGGGGCGGAATGCACCGGGACATCATACGTTGCACACCACGGTGGAGGGGCGGCTCTGCATGATATGATTGTGTCTTTGTAGACAACGGCGGTTCAGAAAATGACCCTCTCTGTGGTCTACTGGTTGCCCACACTATACTTTTTTTCTCATTCAAGCATCAAGGGCAATCGTACTCATGCGCCCTGGTTGAGTGGTTCCTACCAATCAGCAATGAGCCTGACCCCTTGACAGGAATGTGGATTGTAGCACTGGAGGTGAACACAGTTGGGCAGCGGATTTGGGCAGTGATTTCTGTGAAAACTATATTATGAGGAATACAATTGATCAGAGTGTATGGTAAGGATTATCTACCTGTTACATTTCATTTTTCGGAATCTCTGGATGTGTTTAATGCTTACTACATTAATAAGTACATAGATCATCACTCATATACTATTTGCTGACTCGGGTGACTACTGTGTGTCTGCTAGAGTACTAAAGGAACTGTGATGGTCTGTAGGGGCTCTGGATGCTTTTGGCCAGGTCCAACAGACTTGACAGTCAGTCTGCAGACCATGCAGATGCCACAGTAGATTTGACATATTGCTGATGTAGGCGGTATATGTTCACTCCCTGACAACTTATGTCTCATATACAGTGACCTCCAAAACTATTGCAATGTTTGGTGAATTTTTATTGTTTAAGATATAGAGCATGACAGTGTGGGAATCATGCTTAGTCATAGTGAGACTAAATATAGTGCATGCTCTTGGCTACATGATTGCTCCCTTAGTCATGTGATTTGGCTCAGTGGCTGTGAAGATATGCCAATTTTAAAACAGCAGTACCATTGCAATAGTTTTGCACCTTTTGCTATTTTGAATGTATTAGTACTTGGTATAGCCTCCTTTTGCCTTGAGTACTGCCTCAACCCTTCTAGGCATACTCTCAATCAACTTCTGACACTCCTCAGGTGGTATTTCATCCCAATCCTCCTGAACTCTTTCTCACAATACATGAATACTAGTAGAAGAGTTTTTATAGTCTGCTAGCCTTCTTTTCAGATAATCTCATGGGTTTAGGTCAGGAGACTGTGCAGGCTATATCATAGTCCTGAAATCCTGCTCTTCCAGCCACTTCTTGACCTTTCTGCAGATATACTTAGGATCATTGTCCTGCTGAAAGATGATATCAGAAGGATTAAGACCATAATACTCCAAGGTATTCAGGAGTTCATCCTTCAAAACTTGAAGGTAAAGGTCTCCATCTATCCTACCATCAATCTTGGCAGCATAGCCAACTCCCTGCCAAGTCATAGAGCCCCATATCATCAAGGAATTACCTCTAAACTTGACTGTTCCTTGTACCACCCTATTACTGAGCCCCTTACCTGCCTTTTTCCACACCCATTTGTGCCCATCTGACCCTAGGCAGTTAATTTTAGTTTCATCAGACCATATCACCTTCTTCCAATCCTCTACAGTCTGATCCTTATGAGCATAGGCAAAATTCAGATAAGCTTTACAATACTTTACTAAAAGAATAGGGTGTTTTGATTTGATCACAGCCTTTATAACAGCCTTCTTCAAGTGCTGGCATACTGTGGTAGTGGGGAGAGGTGTATTGACAATATTGGTAAGAGCCTTGGTCACCTGAACAACATTCTCCACCTTTCCAGAAGAAATAAGACAAATACTATAGCAAATACTAGTAGAGGAAAGTTTGGATGAATGACCTCCAATAGATTTCTGAAGCTCAGAACACTCCTTGGAGTGAAGTCTAGAGATGGTAGAAGCATGGAGATGAGTTGCAGATGCAATGGCTGAAAGAGAGTGACCAGCATCAAGCATAGAGAGAATGGTATTCTGTCAAGTAAGAGAAATGGATTTCATGATGATGTGGTTGGGAATAAAGATGTGTGAGAATTATTTCAAACTCAGAAATAATATTTATATGTCTATCTTTGTTTGTATAACCAAACATTACCAAGTTATCATATGATTTCATATTTTTTATAAAAGGTGCAAAACTATTGCAATGGTACTGCTGTTCTGAAATTGGCATATCGTCACAGCCACTGAGCCAAATCACATGACCTAGGGAGCAATCATGTAGCCAAGAGCATGCACTATATTTAGTCCCAATATGACTAAGCATGATTCCCACACTGTCATGCTCTATATCTTAGACAATGAAAATTTACCAAACATTGCAATAGTTTTGGAGGTCACTGTACTTGATTATTTTTGTTACTCATGCCCTTAATCACGGAAGGCGACTGCGAAATATGGAGGATGTTCCAGCGGAATAAATGGGGCAAGTCAAGTGAAACTGCCTTGTCAAGTTGTCAGCCCTGTCGTACCAGGACCTGTCTTGGCGAATATGCCTTTCAGGTTGCAGCAAAAAATATGAGCTATCGGCGGGAGGTGGCGTAGGGTCACGTTCACCTCACTGGCTGTGGCCATCCACTACCATCCAGATACCGGCTGGTTCAACGAGATTCAACTTCATCAGCAACACAAGCCCCAATTGCTCTGAAAATGGTGGATCAAATAGACTCCAAAGAAAATAATGCATCAGCGCTCAGCCTCCGTCCCACGTCGACTTTACTGCCGTACTATTTATTATATCGGTTGACTAGTACGAACGGCATGCCATCCTGCATTCTATGGTCGTTCTCACCGGGTTGACATGGCAAGCGGGAAATTCGGGAGTCAACGTCTTCTTCGCCCTTCCACCATCTCTCGAGTCCTCACGACCAAGGTCCAGGTCAAGATTACGACTATGAAGGGAGTGGTCGCTAGGTTTAACAGGATGCCGCAGAGCGTGGACGGCCGGAAACTACGCTGACGGGTTGTGGATGAGAGGAAGATATGTTTGAACAGGCTAATCGACCGGCTCACACCTATAATATTGATGCATCACCCGCTGTCACTCTGGAGGCGACTTTACGTCCACTGGGTCAGTCCGGGAAGACATCTTAGGGAATACATCCAAATGGTTCGAATTATGCTTCGGACCTGCTATTAATCCCCGCAAGCGTTGTGTGAGACGCCAGAATAAGAAAACACACACCACTCCCGTTGATGACTTTAGTACCTGGCGATAATGGCGAATGGCTCCAGAGAAGGCAGCGCATCAGGACGTGAACAGTGTCATTGATTCAGACTGGCTGTCATGCCGCCGTTAGGTCGAGGAAATCGGTGGTAGTCATACATGTCTTGGACAGCTTTAACAAATATTAAGATCCTCAATGTTCCATATCAGCCTATTGCCCATCACCATCTAAGGACACGCAACTGAGCAAAAGAACCAACATGTCATAGGTAGTAATGAATACGCCACAGAAATGAATATGGTATGACACCGCAAATGTCACGGGGATGTAGGTATAGCTGGGATGCCGCGTGTGATGAAGCCGATTTGTCGTAGCCAGTGAGAGGTGCCACGAGTAACACTATGATATGCACTCTCTCTCTTGTCGACCACGCGTGAACGCAACTTCCAGCTGCTAAGACCTGTCCTGAGAGTATCAAACCGCTGGACGACTTCACTCATAGTAGGACGTTCGGAAGGGTCCTTCTGGATCATGTCAGCTATGAGAGGTCGCATAAAATCGAACCCGAGCTTCGACTAGGTTCTGTTTAGTAAAATGGATGTATAATGTAAAGCGACGTACCTCGACAAGATCCTTCCTGATGGCATTACCGATATAAAAGACGTCGGTGGGGAATGGATCACAAGGAGCATTGGAGTTCTGAAATTCCGGGACTTCCTTGTCACCTCCCCAGATCGGAACTTCCATAGGCTTGTCGATGGAATCGTCATAGCAACGTGACAGGCCGAAATCGATGAGGAAATATTTTGGAGGTCGTTCAGTTCGAGTCTTGTAGCGCGCATACCCGGAGAAGTCTCGCTTCATCAAAGGACTAACAGGATGAAATGGATCAATGTAGAGCCTACTTGGATCCATCATGATGTTTCGGGATGAACAATCGCTGCGAAGGACTGGTTTGAAAGGCGGGCCTGAACATTCTAGTAATGGTGCTTACCGATGAGCAACACGGTGCCTGTGCATAAAATGGAGACCCTTCCAAACGTCAATAACAGGGCAAGTGAAACGTACAAAAACATACTTCGAATAATTGCTTCATACATTCGACTGCCTCTCCAAAAGTACCAAAGGGAGGTTGCACATAGCTTCGGAGCAGAGGCATGACAATGATCGCCATGTTTTCCTCGTCAAAAACGGACAATACCTCATAGATCGGAACACCGTGGTTAGCACTCCTGGCCAGTGCTGGGGAGGAGAAATATCGCGCGATGTCAATCTCGTGAGGATGGACCTTGGTGTTAATTAGCTTGAGTGCAACAAAAGTACCATCCGAAACACGTGTAGCATCGAGGATCCTGGTAGCGTACTAACAATTTATAACGGATTAGTGACGCGGTGCAAAGTCTCACACGTTTAATACACACCTTGGCGCCACGGCTATCCTCACACATCAACCAACTTTTCTTTGTTCCTTGCCAAGACGGCACCCAGTCCGGAGCATAACGGGGTCGAAGCATATACCCATTATCCTTCAACCAATTGTAGTGTTTGGACCACCATAACTCAGGCTCAGAGAGCTGGCCACCATCCTTCGTGGGTGCGTCACCGAAAGCTGCGAGCCGAAGTTGAGCGAACGACGTTGCTTCTTGCTTAGCCCCAGTTTCCTCGACTGCCTGCTTTTTCGATCGGGTGGGCATAACACATAAACGGCGTGTTCAGTGATGTTCAGTAGTTGGACTGGCAAACATGCTCAAACATGGACCCATAATTGGACCCCGTGGACCAAACAAGTCGCGGAGTTATATTTGAGCAGTAAGAAGGGTCCGAGGGAGGGGTTGCCAGAGGGAACTTTCCACACGGTTCTCCCTTTGAAAAGGACGCACGAGAATATGCTGCTGAAGGCAATGTACCCCCCTTGATCATGTCAGCCAACGACCCTCAGACGGTGCTCCTCACATCGGACCTTGGATCAGTTGGGAGTTATGGCCCTATGGTTCCCCTTGCGAGAGTCACTGCCAAAGGTTCCTTATATACGGGGCAGTTATTCCTCCGAGCAACATTGGATGAAATGATCAAAATTCGCAGCCTATCGAAGACTTTGAACGAAAATCATCATGATCTCCTCCGAGAAACGAAAGCCCAGTTCGAGGAGTAAGTGAATTGGCAAAGAGTACTTCAGGCAGTAACGTTTCTTTTGCATCGTTAGCTTGGTGCGACAGAAGGAGGAACTTGAATTACTGGCGAAACGCAACTGGATAACCAAGCTCTTTAAGTCCCCTTCAATAAAGCGCGCGAAACGAGCGTTCGTTGAGGATGCTATGGAACTCTGGGAATCGGCCACGGTAGTGCCTTTTTGCAATAAGGTGTCGGCGTGGAAGAAGCTTATGGTGACACCAGACAACTTCTGATCGGTTGAAGAAGAACTTTCTGTGGACGTCTTCCACAGATCTCACCCCAGCTGACAGTACGTATCTATTGCAACGAAATATGAGCCTCCTCAAGCAGCAGATTTAGAGGAATCTGTCGCAGAGTACGAATCACTTAGTGGCTTGGCGGTTGAAACGAGTGGTCCCATTACGCAGGAAACAATTGCTGCTGTGCAAGAGACGCTCACCTTTCTGGCAACAGCTAGTCTTGCAGATTCAACCCCATGTGTCAGTCCAGAAGGACAAACTTCGGGTAAGCAATGATATCCTACCCAACTGTCTGGTGATTGTGTCTACTACAACCGAATTATAGCTGCAAGAACAGCGCCAGAGGCTGAGGTGTCATCGTCTGCCCGAAGTAGCGTCCTCACCCCGCCCAGTAGTCCTGGCTCAGCCTCCACTATCAATTACCTCAATCTCAACTTCAACTACAACGTTGTTAACAATACGGACTCTAGTACTGAAGGATTTACTATCAACAACAGTAGTTCTGGGAGCAGTGGTTCTGGTACGTTCTACCTAGCGAGAGCAGCCTCTCAGCTCTTCCGTTGACCTTATTGGTATAGCAACCGGTCCTCGGTCGTCTATGAACAGCCCAAACCCACCATAGTTTTTGTTGGCTTCCTTTCCAGTGCAGTCTTGTAGTTCTACCTTACACTGATCGTTCGCCGATTGAAAGTTCCTCAAATATGCGGATTGATCTGTTCATACGTGCATAAAGTTCCAGAGTGGCGGTCATGTTAAAGGAGAACAAGGGGCCGCAGTACTAGTTGGTGTATTTCACACAGCAACCTTCCTGGTACTTCCCAAAAATCGATCCCCCCCCTTCTCCCTCGTTGCCCGAGGAATTCTTGCCTCAAGAATTCCCCGTCCAGACAGCCGCCACCTAAATAATCATGTTGAGCGCTTTGTTCTTGTTCAACAGATGCCTTCACGCCTTACGGAAGCGAGACTGCACGCCCATGTCGTGATGGTCAAGTTCTTGCTGCGGGGGCCGTCACACTTCCAGTCTAATTCCGTCCCCACTTCCTTCTGACAAGTGTAGATGACGGGGGGTGTCGTCCTTCCTCCACTCACCGTCGTGCAATATGAACTGGATCCTGGGTCCACCCTCTCAACTGCCTTAGTCTACGAACGGCGAGTGGTTGTCTCCTCACCACTGTTCAACGAAACCCTCCACTGTTAGCGACCATTGAAGCCAGGGGCTACTATTTTGTAGTCGTGAAGGAAACTCGATGCGATTTTATGCACAACAAAGTCTATGCCTTCAACAATGGATCGACGAATTTCCCCCGATATGATCTAATTTACTAATGTTGGCTCAGTTTCCAAGCTCAAGACGTCGTTTGAGATAGCTGTCATGAATTTAATGATCTCCAGGCAGGCGCGAAAGCAAGGCTATGGGTTGACCGGTCCGCTCCTCGTAAGCGTGTGGTGTCCATCGAAGTACACCCGTCTCATTTCACACCCTAGGATTGGTCCGGACGATAGTAAGCGATATCAGGTTAGACCCACCAGGTTTGGGACGCCCTACCGCTCGGAGGACGACTAACCGGATCGTCTCAGAGTGAATCGGGGAAAGGGAATATCATGGCATTTCACCTAGTATCCAACCTCCACTTACTGAAATTGCTAGGCGGAAACCTGCAACATCGATAGCCAGGAGCCATCGTCTACCTTGTGCCCCGGCTGGCTGACTTCCGTGCTTGAACGCGCAACACTTGAATCCACGATGACAAAGTGGTGATTTTTGTACACACGAAACAAAAGACCCACTCACAGAGTAGGCAGTGCCCTGGTAACATGCGAATGGTTTCGTCTCGGTCTGGAATGATCTTACTTGTCTTACCTGTAGCGATGGAGGGGGGGGCTGTGCAAGCTATGCGTAGTTACGCGGAATTGAAGTCGAGAATGTTCAAGATCTTTGAATTTGTACGACCATAGTCAGTGGCTCCGATTCGCACATGAGCTTCACATGAATGGTATTTGAGTGGCAACGCTTTGTTCTGTTCGCAAATCAGCGCATTTACCGGGATTAGTTGGATGTACTTCCGCACCTAGCAGTCGTTCCCACCTAAGCCAAGGGAGTCGCCGAGGACATCTCATTTCGTCATTCTCGCACTGGCTTGTTGTTGGCATCAGTGAAGTGGGAAAAAGGTCGCTGAGTTTTCACAACTCCGACAAGGTGCAACGTGGCCATTTGTGTCAATTGAGGCATCCTTAGACTACTTATCCATCTTTCGAAGAGCTCTTCTCTCATGATTTTAACTTGAGACCTTAACCTGCGACGGGAATGGCGTATGAATAAAAGTATCTTGCTTAATGCAGGGGAACTCTACCCCATGATCACTCGTCTCACGCGTCGCGCTGGTTCGTAGATAAGACACCCTATATAGATGATTCGGATGTGCCATTAATCCCTGCAAGTTCGTGGTTAAGTTACTGGAGAGGACCGTTCCTGGGCAACAACGTACTCTCCTAGCTTATGTCTTTTAATCTTTTGGTGTTGAAGCTCTGAAGGGCAGCTGCACACAATCGGAAACTCAATTTAAAAGCAGTGCAACGGCGTTCAACTCTAACTTCATGCACACGTTGGATCGTCCCTATTAGCCCACATAATTAACTCGAGGTCTCATGTCCAAACTCACCGGGGACGGGTAAGTTGGACGCTTGAGTGTCGCTGCTTTTTTCTTTGCTCTTTGCCACTCACCGAGTTCTTGTAGGCTTTGTACATTTACCAGTATGCAAGCTGTCACTTCCTAGGCTATACTCGTTGACCTCGCTCCCAGTTGTACGCGCTCATGGGCTTCAGCATTTGCGAACGGAAAAGTCTTGGCGTCCGATAATATCAGTTTCTGGAGGCGATCATCAGTGTCATGAATTGAACCTCGGCTGTGACGGGCAAAACCCCAACTTGAAGGAATGCTTTCAATTGTCAGTGCTAACGTGCCCTTGTTTCATGGTTCGAATCTCACGTCAGAGGACCCAGTCGCGACATGGATATATCCTCTCGAATAGACATATGCGTCTATCACCGAGCGACGAGCAAGAAAAAGAACAAAAAGAGGAATCTCGTGGCAAGCGCATGTTACACGTTACGAGAACTGGTGCACCTTCAAGCGCAGCAGCAGTGCAAGAAGAGAAGTCAGTTTGAACTCGCATTCAAACCAAGCTATCTGACATCATAGGAAGGTATCGAGATAAAACTGAATTCTCTCTCTCGACCGAGGGGTGCCGCGAATAAAGCGAGGCTCCCGACGGTTTTTTTAGTTGCAAAACTCCATTTACCCGAAGCAAGCGAGGCACAATCAACATGCACTCAAGATACCGCGGAGTCGGGCGTTTTCAGTGAGGAACCTGAGGATCAAGGTAGAAGTATAACTCTAGTGTGTAGATGGTCGACTAAACCATATGATGTCAGACTACTCTGGAACGTCGACCTCCGACTCGGATGGGGATTCAAGCATTTTGTGGCCGGAAGTACATCTTCCGGAACCAAAAGTGTATACTGGTTATTGGTCGGATTCCGATCCTGTATCCGAGGACGAACGGGATCCGTTACTCAAGCATCGGGATGAGGACTCTACCGTCGTGCCTCCACTTTCAGACAGTGAAAACAGCGATCGTGTCCAAATGACACACTGGTTTGCAGCATCGATGCTACCGACGTACACGGAAACTATATCCATCAATTCCCAAATCTCGACCATCGACTCTATCGTGGACTCGTTCTCGCCTTATCGGGAACTCCGAGAAGCCCGGGTAGATTCAGAATATGAACGTATCATGACGGAACTATGTGCAGAATGGAGGTTTGTCGGTGGATCGGTAAGGAACATGTTTCGACGCCCGGGCTTGGCTGACCCTCGGATAGCTTGTCGCTCTGGCAGGGTACGAAATCAGCTCTCGGATGAACGCTTCACTGACTCTGTCGTTCAAGGCTCGAAGCCGGCGTGTTCGGATTCTCGTCCGCTTCTGTTTTTACCATCAATAGTGTCGCTACCAAAGCCGTTGCCGTTGGCAGCGTCGCCTCCGGTATCGGCCTTACCATAGACGCCTGGTTCCTGCTCGCCTACAGCAACATCACCTCGACGAAATTCCAAGTGAGCCCATTCTTTTCCCCGCGTTCGTGCGCACTCGGCGTGTCTCACCCCGCGATCAGAAAATGGCCATGGACGTCTACGGCACCTACCTGTTTTTCTGTATTTCGGCGCGGATACCTGCGCTTTGCATGTTTACCTCTGCGATCGCGCTGATGATCTTTTTGGTGTCGGTCGCGTGGAGCGCATGGCCGACCGCGGTGCTGGTCATGTCGTTCATCGCTGGTATACTCATCAGCCTCCAGTTCATCGTGTATGGCATGCACTGTATCGTGGTATGCATCGGGGAAGTCGCGCGAAGCATCCGAAGAGGCGCCTTGCGGTGTCTAGCACGGTTACGTCCGCCGCCTTCTGACGTGCGGGAAAAGTCTACGCTAGAAAAATGAGTGTTGGACGGACTAATTTATGATCGCATCTCCCAGACCCTTATATTGGTCACATGTCATGGAGCCATCTCTCGTACATTGTACGATAGCCTGTAAACGTTCGCTCTTTCTTTAGTCGGTGGGATACAAGGTCGATTGGCCCTACTGGCAGGATGAGATTCTATCTACTAATACATCAAGAGGATCGAAGTCAACCGGCCTTTCCACCGGGGGATCTCAGCTTTTTGAAACTGAAAGGTTTACAAGGGTCAAGGTGGAATATAGTTCACGCGTGACGTCGTTGTGCTACTCGTTCTCTTTTTCGTCAAAATTTGACCTCTGACCGCTTCAGAATGCCAGCTTCGATGGCCTTGATTTCTGTGCCATCGTTTAGTCGATGCTGATCGATGTCATGCCACGTCACTTACGCAACGCAAGATGTCGACTGTGGAAACGAGAGAGCCCCAGGTTGCCTGAGGTCAAATCATGAGACACCCAGGACGATCGCGGAGAGCCGTCCGACGAGACGTACCGATACCAAACCACAGACCGTCATGCCCACAGTCCCGCCAGATACTGTGCACGTCTCCCTCTTCTGTGAACCCCCACACTTGGTTCACCTTGTCGGCGACTTGCGGACCACACACTTCGCGCATGCTGTCGCGCGGGTCTCCGTACCTTGTTTTAATTAAAGGCACACGAGGATGCGGTTATTTGAAGTGTCACACGGAGAAGCGGGTATGGATGAGAGGTACTGACCCAGTTGAAAAGACGACGACGTCAGCTTCGAGTTCTGTTCCATCTGCAAACTTGAGTCCGTTCTCAGTGAAACACTCGATAGTGCTCCCGTTCTTGATCTTGATATGCCCGTCGATGATATGCTTGCTCGTGCCGGTATCTGTTCACGACAAAGAACGTACAAACGCTATCCACCACCAGATTCGAGAGGGATCTTACCAATGTAATATCCCCCAGCGCGGGTATACAAAGATTGGACAATGCCTGCGTTATCCATGCCGAGATTCGTCTTAAACCCTACTTTGGCGAGACCATCCAAGGTTTCTCTGTGATTTTGGGGCAATGCATTACTTCAGTGACACATTGAATCTCGGACATATATCCTCACTTGTCCATCGTCTGTGCAGTGTTGGCTACCAAGCGTTGGTGAATACGCCTCACCACAGCATTGGGGAGACAGGCATTATAGATATCCGCAACGTCGGTTGGGACATGGTCGTTGTAGAGTCCTGTCGGATAGGGGGTTTGAACAAGGACGGTTCGCAGGTCTGGACAGGGAGACAAACCACCAAGTAACTCCATGAGCCCTTCCATTGAAACGACGAACGTAGATGAGCGTTGGTACCTCAAAGGTTTAATGTCAGTCTTCAATACGCTCTGGAGTGCAATCCGACGCGTTTTACATTGTGACATCAACTCCATGATTGAAAAAGTCCTGAGAGAGATCATGGCCTTTTGTATGCGTCAGACAAGAACCTCCCGGACTTCTCGCTGTGACATACTAGAGGTGCAAGCACCAACAACGACCGCCTTTTTGCCAATGTAATTTGCCGCAGAAGTGAACTCCGCAGAATGGACGACTTCGCCTTTGAATTTATCCTTTGAAGGGATCATTGACGAGGTGACCCTGAAAGCAAAGCTGCAAGGCTTACCTTGCCCGGGATATCTGGTATTATTGGACGACCCCCAAAGCCGGTCGCAAAGACGAGGTGTTTCACCTTGAGAGTTCGAGTTCCCTTTCCACCTCTGTTGATCTCGACAGTCCATGTTTTCAGGCTGTCGTCCCACTCTGCCTTGGTGATGATGGATGAGGTCCATACAACGAGTTCAAGATAATTTGCGTATCCCTCCAACCAGTCGGCGAGCTAACGCAAAGTATCAGCGATCAGTTCGACGTGAGACAAAGGTTCAGGGATCGCTTTCTCGCACCTTTGCAGCCGGGCTAAAAGTGGGCCAGGTCGGTGGGAACCTGAAAACAGTTGTTGAAGAGAATCCAAACCCGCATCTGACCAAGACTCACGGCAGGTATGGAGTCTGATTATACCAGATCGTATCGTGCAAGCACAACGCCTTGTAGCGATCTCTCCACTAACATTTTGTGAGCTCAAAATATAAATATAAATAGAGCTGCAGCTTACGCTATCACCAACCCGAGCCTTCTTGTCGATAACAAGGTGACTAACGCCGAGATATTTCAGTCTTGCAGCGATTTCAAGGCCAGTGTGACCTGCGCCAATGACGATAACAGTCGGATCGCCATCGACAAGTTCCACTTCTTGGCGACGTCTCTCTTCCCAAGTGCCATGTTCGGCAATTCGACGGCGAAGAGGACCGATCTGTATCCCGGATCAGCCCAGATAACGTCATCTTTGTACACCGTACCAGCTCGGGAAAGTCATTGAGAGAGTGCAAGCAGGTGTAGACTGTGTACGCCTTCCACGCTGGGCCGGGTACAGGGGCCAGGTAACAAACTCCGGAGCCTTTCCCAACCTTGGTTCCAAATTCAAAGCTGAGACGCAACAGGACGACATCGGGGAACAACTTTTGAAGTTCGGGAGCGCGAAAAGGCTCATGGCTGAGATGTAGATCTACGAAGCCTGTAGGAACGAGACGATGGTCAAGAAGGTTCTTGATTGCATCCCTGCCCTCGATCGTTCTCAAATCCCAGGTCAGCGCCAGGACGTCCTTCCAGAAACCATCACCAAGGAAGAGGTCAAGGATTCCAGAGATATCGGATGACGCGACTGCGCCTGAGAATGCATCGAACCAAGCCGTCGCAACTTCGGTAGCTGAGGTCACGGCGGGTTCATCTACGCCCAACCGTTGGAGAGTAGGAAGTTGTTGAGGGTAGGGATCGACAGCCATAGGCACGGAGATGTGAGGGATACCATCAGTGCCAGGCAAGGCAACCCTTCAAATACTGCCGGGGTCATGGAATGCTAGGAAGACACGATTACGTATCCCTGAAGGCTGGGCCCGGATCGGTGGAGTGATGCCTTCTATCACCACGGAGAAGATCTCACTAGTCCGCTCAGGGTAGCATCGAATCGAAAGATACCAGGCAGAATGCCTGTACGAGGGACACTGAGCTACCCGTCACGATGTACTGTCAATTGTTCGGTGGCAAGGTACCCCAGAAGCCTTCACTCACTTCTACTTGTTGCCGAATGACTGTCATACCAGGAACCCAGATTGTACACGTGTACATCTGACGGCCTATCTAAAGGCGTTTCACACAGGGCAGATGGCTGAAAGAGGATAGTCCGAGTACATACCTTTGCAACGGAAGCGGGGGTAATTTATGTCAAACTCGTTTTCCTCGACGGGTCCACAAGGTTTGAGAGTGATTGCTATCGCCAGTGGATAAGTTGGTCTGTCCGGGTTGTCGGTCCAACCCGTTCCACGCCGAGATGCTACTTCTGCCAATTGCCCGCACCCGGGATTATGCCCTAACTCCAGGTGTTTCATTCCGGCCTGGTCCCCGTCACCACTCCCTTTAGAAATTTCAGTCACCACCGTCATCACGTCATCCATTCATCACCGCGCATCTGCGCATAGATGAACTAACTAGAGACTGCCAGGCTGATCCACACACTATCAGAATGGTTCACTGTGACCAAGAAGAGCTAGGCAGACACTTGTCATAGCCAGGCCATAAGCCTGACGACTGCCACGTTTTGGGGTAGCATGAGGAACGGCGGTGGGGGTGGGTCCAGTACGTCTCCTCCTGTCATCAGATAAGATGAACCGTAACGCGAGTGTCTTAGGATCCCATGCCCGTCTACCCTGTAGATCTGACCGTGGCCGGAAAAGTGGGGCAAAGAATATTTAGGTCTGAAGGAACGCATGACGGGATAAACACCGTCAGGATTTTCTCACAATCGGTGCGTAATTACGTAACATCATGTGTCATTTATGGGTCCCTGTGGGTCCAGATTGATACGCCAACGCCTCGTACCTTGTCCTTTTATTGTTTTTTTCAAGGTTCTTGTCCTTCGTCGCGAGGCTATCACAGCAAGTGCGCGACGGCGCACACACATTTCAGCTTGCTAACCGACTATGGAACGTGTGGAAGGGATGATAAATGGTTTGCACTGGAAGACCGTCGGGTACAAATTCCTTTTTTTCTCTCTTCCCTCTACAGCACTCGGTGCAAATCGGCGCGAATATGCTATCGTCCTCGGTTTTTAAGCAGACCGAGGATTTATTGAAAGAGGTACTCCGGACTATTCGAGAGGAATATGAGCGTCCCTCTCCCGTACTATGCGAAACAGACCGGAGTCGATTCGTGGAGGAGGAAGAGGGGTATAGCTAAATATGTCGTTGATCACCCGCAATGCTGATGGGGATTTGTCTAGACTCAGCAAACAGCTCAAAGAGATCATCGAGTCAGAGTCGAACAACTGTGGGTGGCGGAACTTGCTCGGTTTGTCTTCTTCGCAGGCGAAGAAGTGCCTCAAGGATGCGGAAGAGCTACGTCAACGTGTCAAAGTGTGTTTACTGGCTCAGCATGTATCGTCATTCTGACCTCGCTCTTCCTCAGGAAGATATCGACGTCAAAGTGAGAACCCGGCTCAAGGGGGAAGGTAGTCCACCCCCCTCAGCCAGCCATAGATCTGCCGTTGACACGACGCGAACGACAACACCCGACTCGGATACAGGGCGTCCACACGCACAAGGCCATCTCGAACCTGAACCAGCAAGTACAGAAATAACGTCCCTGCTCAACATGCGTTGTTCACCCACAGAAGTTTCGGGCTCGGAGTTGATTTTATACCCTCATGTAGCGCAAAACGGTAACGATCATGCATCCAGTTTAAACGAGGCGATCAATACACCGCTCGGTAGGCAGTACGTATTTTCTTCCGCTCGTGCATGCTAATGGTTTGTTAGAGGCGTCTAGTGACGGGCGCTGCGAGTCCCCTGGTCGACATCGGAGACGGCCTCCCCCACCGCCGCCATTTCAACGAATGGTACAGTCAACCAATTCACGTATTTTATCGGAGACCGCGAGCGACCCGGGTAGCGGTTCCCCTCGCCGCTCTCATTCCGTCAGGAGGCCCGCCCCTCCGCCCCCTCACTCACCCCGACAATCGAGAATGCCCGGTTCGCCGGTCAACACTTGCTTTTCTTCACCTGGCTCATTCCCCAGCCCTATCATGATGTCTTCAATCTCTGAGCTCACTCAGCAGGTGGATAAACTTGTATCTTCAGTCGTCAACGAAAGCTTTCCCGGGCAGATACACAAACAGAGGGGTCTCAGGGGTGGTGAAGAGTACATCATGAAGACCAATTGTGTGGACATCACTGGTTCAAATGTTGACGGGTTAACTCTGAACAATGGTGGCCACCACAACAGTGGCGCCGGTGCGTCCCTGTTGTTGCTTTTTGGACCCATTTTAACTGTCCAACCCTATATATAGTTATTCACAAGATACTCCCCTAGGGGGAGAATATCTCGGGGCACGTTACGGTTTGGTCGATGTATTTCCAACGATGTGAGAAATGGACTCTTATTTATTACTGGCTCCCGAATGTAGCAATAACAAAGGCTGGGCTTCCCCTGTTTGCTCTACAATAGACTGCTCTACACAAATGATCGAACGGAAGCCATCGGAGTTGCGGCCAAAGGGTTGTGGGTACGGGAAACACTGGTACACACCGACACTCTGAACCTGCCCCCATCTCCAACACCGCATGAAACCCGAACGACTCAGGGGGATAAGCCATTCAATACAACAATCCGAAACACCTGTCCATCAGATCCGAAGCGTTCGCGATACACAGGGCGGCCAAACGACCGGCAAGCATTCAATTGTGACACATCGAGAGTTTGAACCGTCGGCACATGTGAGACTTCATTTGTTTGGCCCTATGTCGTGTCATACAGATCCTCGTTGTCTTCACCATGTCCCTCGCGTTCGAGTGGACTATGTCCTGTTGTATATACAGCTCGAACGGCTGAGCGCAACTTTTTAAGCGATGGAATGGGAAATGCTTGCCAGATCTGTGCCAGGTGACTGTCATCTTGCTCGTGAATCAATACCTGCACGGTTTGTCAGAATGGGAGGCGGACTAGGGATCACTTGATACGTTCCTTAACCGATCTAATTGTGACTGCCTCAGTTGCTCTCATTGCTTCCTCTCGGATGGCCGGTTGTCCAATTTACGTTGCGATAGTCTCGTGGGTTCATTGGCCAGCATCTTTGATGGTATAGAATCGCGCCTATCCCTCGCACAATCTCCTTTGTCCTGAGCATATACGGTCTTTATGGCACGACCCTCCATCTTTGCGCTTACTGTCCCTTTCCGCGTAGTGGGAACGAGCGCTGGGTTTCTGGCCTTGACATCTATCATGGGCTGACATCGCTACTGGGTGAGTTAGAGACCCAGACAGCGGGAAATGAAGGATGAGGGATTGCCTGTCGGATGTGTCCTCGATCAGTCCCCTCTCCCTGACGAGAGTAATTGGATGGCGCGGCTGAGCGACAAGGACATTGCCATGGGATCACAAGCGCATTGCGACAAATTGTCTGATCATCACCCAGGGTCATGAGGAGACGTCATTGATCGAGCTGACGGATAGCGTCCATATAATCGAGTCGCGTTAGTCGTATACGAACCAATGATGGGGCACACCATGTTCATGTGCCCAGCCGGTGAGTTTTGAGTATTTGTGTTCGTAGTCTAATGAACCTCTCGTGTGGCTTCGTATGTCTATATGCAGATCTAATGAGATGTATAGCTCACGGGAGAACAATCGTAAGCGACGTTGGATGAAGGATGAGTCAAATGTAGCGTGGCACCTGACACATCTCGGAACCTGGACTGCAGCTTCAGCTTTGTCACAATGTCACCACAAGCTGTTGATCACGATGATGTTGGTATCTTCGCTCAGCAGTCTGGCCAAATGTGCCTAGATATCCGTGGACAGCAGTTTGATGTAAGCTCTGTCTATTAGGATCACATCAACTGCGGGCCGGGTCAGAGACAATAAAGTGAGCGTAAATTAGACAATTGACGAGTATATCAATCACTACACCGAGAGTTGATGCATCATCTGGCATGGGCAGGGATTTATGCGGACACGGAATGCCCAGAAACATAATGACCGACTGCCAAACCTATTTGAATGGGTGAGTACACAATTGCACGCCCAACAAGAGGACGCAGCCTGCAAAGACCTTCCGGTGAATTCATTGCCATCGCCACTGACTGGGATATGGTCGGGAAATGTCCCACAGGACGCTGTTTTGAGCCTCCAGAATTGAGAACACCCAAATCTCGAATCCCGTCATGCCTCAAGTCTCTGGCTCGTTTACCGTAGGGTGGCCGCGCTGAGCACAGTACAGTAAAGGAAACTAGATTTAACCCAGTTTCGTTACCTACAATAATCGGCCGAAGCTGGGACCAGCAGCAAAGTATGATTCCTCCCACATCACGAGACTCCAGGTTTTGTGATAAGGCCTTATAATGTCTTAGTAATAAATCAAGTTTGTATAATAAAAACAATATAAGAGAAATCTTGTAAGGGCTTATAAGCACCTTGTATTGGTAGGTCTT
>JBBPKT010000370.1:0-21620 GCA_038089395.1 Pulveroboletus frians | reverse complement strand
GAGGTTGATATGATAACATGATCGGCTGGGAGTCATTGATCACTGCAACCGAATTCTCAATCAGTCAGATAATCAGCGGTGCGGGAAAAAAAAACAATGGCTGCTGCAGCTACGTACGGATGCCAGGGCCATGAAACCATACAAGGCAAGTGCGTAATCCAAACCTGACCTAAACCAAAACAATCTGCTCATTGAGCACTCACTGAGCGCTTATGGTTTGCAGATGGCCTGGGCGTGTATGTCCGCGTTACGCGTTACGTTGCTACTGCCAAGCGACCCACGCCGCATTACGCCTGAAATTTGGAAACCAACCCCCCGTTATACGTTACTTTTAGCAACGCAACCACCCCTGCGTTACGCGTTACGGTTGCTTCCATACAGACGGCTACAATAGTCCTTCCCTTCCATGGCCACCAAAGCCATCAAGCACTTCAGGCTTCGCGAACTTGCAAGGCCACCTCCGTCTTCGCCCATTCTCAAGCCAGCCGTAGCATTATCTGCTGGTTCCATCTTTGACCCTACCAAGCTTGACTCTTCACAACCCGCTCGTGTCGTGCATGAATCGTTAGCAAACAACTTCCCGAAACGAGTAAACCCGTTCGTCCCTACGAAGAACTCGCAGACGGGTAGATGGGCACCCCCGAAGTATTCCCTGCGCCAGCAAGCAGACCTCATTAAGAAAGCCCGCGCCTCGGGCGCTTTGGCACTGCTCCCACCTGCGCCAAAGACATCCGGGGCACACCTTGCAGTTATTTCATTTGCCAAGGCGCAACCTGTATCCAAAAAGCCTTGTCCTGAAATCAAAATTGAGGTGGGCGCGAATGGCTCTGAGAAGCAGTGGTGCCAGCCTATCGAATGGATCGGGGAAGTGAGGCAGCGCAAGGTCCCCGGAGCGGAGATTGGTAACAGACTTTATGCGGGCAAGAAGCGTATGTTCAAAGGTCACAAGTGGGAGCGGGTGGCAGAGAAGAGGGGGCTGAAGCGAAGAATGCTCATGCGCGACATGGCAAAACGTATCCAGCGCTACAAGCAAGTGAGTGCTTTATATGTTCCATTACTTTGTCCTTGTGTAGCGCCCTTACAATTTCTTCCGCGTAGCATTACAAGAGGAGGCGACCAAACCCCCTCAAGCCTTGCAAGACATCGGGTGGGAAGCTCCCATTCTAGACATTATGTACAGTGCATCATTACACCTGTTTTCAAATACATTCCTGACCTCCATGATGGCCCTTCAATGGATTGGATGGTTGTCATGGCTTGTCATAATGGGTCTGTGACAGCCTGACTGAAAATGTTGTCTGAGATACTGAAGTGAGTTACATTGCCTGTCTGTTTAGTTCAGATATGATATGTACACCAGTTTCAGTGCTGCTGCATGATGTATTTCTTGAGATTCCCCTACTTTAATTGCAAACAAGCATACTTTCCTGATAAATCATACATATATTACTCAGGAATTGGCACATGGGATTGAAATATTACTGATAGCTAAGGATTGTATGGAACACTCTTTGTGAACAAAGGAATTGCCCTGATTTCTAGGCTGTTGTTGCAAGTCATATTTTCTGCCACCTGGGAACCAAACCTGACAAGTTGAACAAGATATTGTCTAAACCAATAATATCACCTAATAGCTGTTATTTTGGACCTGATAATGCACCAGGAAATCTCTATGTGAAGTGGGAATAACAATATATGTAGATGCCATTAGTGTTAGAACCACAAATTTCCCTTAATGATAATTACACTTAAATTCCTATCATTGTAAACCCCTTTCCTTAATACTACTGTTTACACTTATCTTTTTCATCTTTTGAACCTTGAACATCTGCTTTCAAGAACCTTGCCTGGTTCTGGCCATCATTGCATGCAGATGGCACTTCCACTATGCAGTGTACCCAAGTGAGCATGTGACATACCCTTGTTTAGACTTGCCCCTCTGTAAGTGCAAAGCTGTGCACCTGCTAAACCTTCTGACCACCACGGTCCACCTGCATCATCCCTTGATGGCTGGGGCATTTAGTGGACATCTCCTCAACGCGTTTAACAATACCCCAGCTCAACCTGGCACGCCCACCATTGTCACTAGTGGTGCCATGTCCTTTGACTCACGCGCGCATGGCACCTCCGGGCCGTGTTCCCTGTTCTCTCCGCCTATACCCCATGCGTTCTTTGGTTCCACCCCACTCACAGAGGACAGCACTACCGCCAAGCACATCGCCACCCTTCAGGCCAAACTCAACAAAAAGCTAGGTCCCGAGTATGTCAGTCAACGGCCCGGTCCCGGTGGGGGTCCAAAACTCACCTATGTCGAGGGGTGGAAGATCATCAATCTTGCCAACGAAGTGTTTGGGTTTAACGGGTGGAGCTCAAGTATCGTAAGCATCGCGACGGATTTCGTGGATCACAACGCAGAGTCAAGGAGGTTTGATGTCGGAGTGACAG
Source organism: Pulveroboletus frians (assembly GCA_038089395.1). NCBI lineage: Eukaryota > Fungi > Basidiomycota > Agaricomycetes > Boletales > Boletaceae > Pulveroboletus > Pulveroboletus frians. Next base: position 19,175 of record JBBPKT010000370.1, on the reverse strand, counting down.
CCATCGTGCGAGTGACGCTTAGGGATGGGACGTATCACGAGGACGTTGGATACGGGTTGCTGGAAAACGCAAAGAGTAAGGCGGGTGCGCTAGACAAGGTATGTTTCCTCTCCTTTGCCATTTTCCTGCCGTCGTGGTAGAATCAGGAGAGTGGCATAACCGATACATACCCTCCTTTGTTTTTGTCTCCCGACATGCTTTTCTAGTGCAAAAAGGAGGCTATCACGGATGCACTCAAACGGACCCTTCGAAATTTTGGAAATCTACTCGGGAATTGTTTATACGACAAGTCATATGCGCAAGACGTTGTCAAGATCAAGGTTCCTCCCGTGCGTGTTTCACTTCCCACCATTTTTGTTTGTCCATTGCAACGTTGCTTTCAGGCAAAATTTGATAAGAACGAGCTCCACCGTCGGCCCGAGTTTGAAGAGCGCACACCAGACGCCCCATCGACCCGTGCCCAGGCATCGGCCCTTGAGCCATCGTCGAGCAACCATAAGGAACCCCGCATAAAAGTTGAGCGTGAAGGTCAGCAATCTGAGTCGCCTATCTCGTCTGTTCCCCGTCATCTTCGCCAAGAAATGGCTACCCCCAACCGTGCTCAACAAGCCCAAATGCACACCCCGGCCCGTGCTTCTACTACGCCACCGCAGAGAGCGACAATGCACTCTCACACACCTGCGTCGATGTCGGGATCGGATTCGGGTATGACCGACGCTTCAGCTGACCGTGGGTCACTGAGATATGGTGGACTCGTGACCCCGATCCAAACATCCACGCGCGCTCCACCTCTACAGCGGGCTAGTGCAACATCCCCGCTTGCTCGGGTGTGCAGTGCCACGGAACGCAGCGTGTCCTTTGCAGAATCAATGCCAGCCCGCGCGAGCTCCACGGATGTAGCGGTCCGGGATGTTGGCGAAACGGCTCAAGGCGACGGCGGGGATGAAGACGATGATGCGTTTCCGATCAGCACCCAAGATGATACATTCCTCGCCACGGTCGATCTTGGCGACGGCGATCTTGGGCGTCCGATCGACTTTGAGGAGGGCATGAGCAGTGTGAGTATGACGGTGGTCGCGTCTATGCTTGGGCCAGGGCCGGATAGTACGGGACACTCGGCGGGGGTTGCACCACCCGGGCCTCAGGTATGTGATCGCATTGGGAACGGGACGAGCTCGGGGTTTGGCGGAGCTCCCAAAGCGAACATGCAAAAGGAAGCGCAAGCCCGGCTTGCTGCGGTGCGACCACTCTCGACTTCGGATAACGCCAACCTCGATGCCGCCCCTGGCCCAAGCACGAGCGGTGTGCGGCCACGGCTACAATCCAACGCGGCATCCACGTCAAGCACGCGCACAGGGCCTGCGACACAGGACGTCAAGCCCCCCCGCCCTATAATGACCTCGACAGACAGATCTCATTGCCCGCCTTACACAGTACGTCTCCTTGCTCAAGGTGTTGACAGGCCTCGCTCATCATAGTACGCTACTTATATGCGCGATCTTCATTCCCCTGCTTTAATTTAATCCGCTCTCCACTTCTCTATGTCTCCCCTTTTATCTTTGGTACGTAGAAACCGCCTGGGCAACAGCTGCAACAGCATACTCCGGAACCTGTGGTACCACCGCGGGTCCGAACGCCTCAGACAGGACCAACAACGAGCGCGCTCAAGCGCAGCGTGGACGTGATGCAGTGCGTGTTCTACTTTTTGCCCTCCCCCCCTCCCCTCCGTTTTTTTTTTGCCTATGTTATTGGCGTGTGCGTGAATGTGACCGTCTTAGAGCGGGAACGGCCTCATTGCCACGTCCACCGATTCAAGGTATGGGCCTCGCTCAGCAGCAAAGAGCCATCGTGCGCCCCCCGTCGGACAATAACGAGGACAACACTCCAAAGCGACTCAAACGTTGACCGGTCGATCATCGATGTCGTCTCTATCACCCTATTTTGTTCTGCTTGTTTGCGTCTCCCTCATTCGTACTTTTCTTTCCTATGCACGCTTGTGACAGCTCTTATGTGTCATTAGTTGTAGTAAAGCACACGGTTTCTCTTCCCTCTTTTTTCTGCATTTGTGTTCGAGGATAGAGATGGATGGGAATAAATAAGTAAAGTTCACAGGGGATCGTACAACGTGAGGGTACGTGAATGAGGATGGGTATAGACGCTGTACACGATGGAATCATAAAGTTCCTCGACCTACTTTTCGCATCGACGTGATCGATCAGTTATTAGACTGAACGCCGGGGTTCCGACAAAGATGCATAACAACAGCAAAAAAAAAAAAAGCATGTTAGGTGACGCGTGTCTCGTCAAATCGTGCAACGTCATCCCTCGCGCCGAGCAATACTTCCTATCACCATGAACGCAAACGTCAACAGCGAGACGAAGATACAAGGAACGGCTCACCGTGACGAGTGCCTGCCTCGCCTCATCCTTGATTTCCTTCCATCGTCGTTCATACGCCCCCAACAACTGTTCCAGCTCGCTCTTCCGACCCATCCCGCCTGTGCGGATGATCGCCCGCAAGACGATGATGCCTGCGACCCATTCGACCTCGTCGGATTCCCATACTGCATCGCGGGCCATCATTTCCGAAAACGTGTCCATGGCAGCGGACGGTGGGGGTGGTGGTACACCGTACCCTAGTTCTTGCCCCGGACGGTGGTGGTAGGTTGTGCTCCCGTTGGCACCGACAGTCACGCTACCTACGCCGACGGTAGCACCGGGACTGGTACTCCCGTTCGCGCCTCCAACGATGCCGAGCTCGATCGCGGCGGCGTGAATCTGGGCCCACTGTACATGATCCTTGCGCCGTTGTCTATCGACCTTGATCCTCTCCATCTCGTCCGAGAGTGAGCCGTGTGCTGTGTTTGATCCGCTCACGCCCGTACTGGAACTGGCGGGATTCGTACTGGTGCCAGCACAAAGGGGGGCCCATACGGAGGACTTGCGGAAGGCCATTTGTAGCGCGCGCGGGCCAGCGAGGGGACCGGACACGTCTGCGTGTACGAGGGTGTTTGGGAAAAAGGCACAGGCATCGACGAAACGGCGGAGGAGGGTGAAGAGAAGGTCAGTCCTGGGGTGCGCCTGCGAGTTGGGGGTGGATGCTGAAGCTGAACCCGAACCAGAAGGCGGTGCGGATGCCGAGGTAGACGCCGAAGCGGAGGAGGTGAGGGTGGTCGCCGCGTCAAAGAGGGCGTGTACGACGGGTGTGAGCGGTGTCGCTGATGGGTGGGCAACGACAAAGGACTGAATGAGGGACGAGAGTGTTGCTGGGTCGATCGCGCGGGTGACGAATGCATCACGGAGTGCCGAGGGGCTCACGTTGAGGGTGATTGCGCTCGGCGAGGGAACCTGTACCGGAACAGGCACGGCGGTTTGGAAGGTGAATTGGAGTTGTTGGCTGGATGGGCCCGCCTGGGGCTGTTGCTGTTGCTGGGGCTGCTGTTGTGTGGTGTGCGCATGTGCGTGTGTGTGTGCATGTGAGTGCGCATGGGTGCCTGGACCGGGGGCGGTGTCGGGTGTGTCGGGGGGTGGTGCAAAGGACGTCGTGAGGGTGGGGCTCCAGGCGAGACTGCCCGAGGTTGACGCTGCGGTGGATGGTGAGCGGGTGGTCAGCCAGCCTTGGGGGACAGACCTTTGTCGGAGAGTTTCTTGGGCCTTGTCCTTCCCTCGAGCTTACGCCTGGCGCGCCCGACGGTGTTCTTGTACCAGTTGTATATTTGCTGTTGGATCGTTACCTCGGCCGTGGCTGGATACGAGGAGACTCACCTCGCGGAATCGCGGTTCGGCTTCATCGACGCCTTGGAGATCTGGAGGCAGGCCGAATCGGACGAGGAATTCGCTGGCGCGGTCGAGTGCGAATTTCTTCGCGTCGCCTCTGACATGGCCTCTCGTGCGTGTCTCGAAGCCGCTGATGTGCGTGCGCAAGAAGACGAGCTGCTCTTCGGTGTAGACCTTGGGCAACCTGGGTTTGCTTACCCTGGGATCGCCCTCCATCCGCTGGATCATTTCAGTTCAGAGGCAGCCTCACTCCCGGAAACTGCCGAAAGATCGGATTCCATTAAGTAATCATGTATAATCTATATATATCTATATATATCCATCATTCTAATGGCTTGCGACAGACGACCAGATACATGGGCGTGAAGAGCTGTCCGTCCCATCAGTCCTCGTTCCACCCCAAAAATACCCGCTCACCTTGGTCTGTCCACCGTGGACGAGGGCATCGCACGCGATCTTGAGCGTCTCACACACCTGCCATGTGCCCTTGGGTATCAACCCGAGCACCTCCAGGAACCGAAGCCCATTGTGCGTCACGAATTTTCCACTCCAGCTCGTGCGCCACACCAGAACGAGATCCCACACCGTCTGAGCCTTGAAGATGTCCCCCTCGAGTGGATAATACCATGGGACTTCGTCCGGCCGCTCTGCAAGATCCTCCTCGTGCTCAATCTTGAACCCCACCGTGGTCATGGCCTGGCGCGCATCCCTTAGCGGACGCATCTCGGGAATGCCATTGCCAATTTCTAGCATGTGCGCCAACTTCTTGTGCGAAGGGATCGATGGGTCCCATGCGTCCGTCATGCACCACTCGTACACGCCAAACTGTGCACACGATGAGCCCGTGCCACAAACATGGACGACAAACCACTCACGACTCCTCCAGGCTTGAGCACCTTTTGGATCTCACCATAAATACCCTCCCACGAAGGTGCATGGCAAGTCGCCTCAATGGCATACACTGCATCCCTCCTCAGCAATCGACCTCGCCACAACATGAACAATACACACCGGCATCAAACGAGTTCTCCCCAAATTGTTCTACCAACTTCATAAAGTCACCCTTGACAAACGTGACCTGTTTCTCGAGACCAACACGCTTCGTATACCGCCGCGCACGCTGAACCTGGAACTCATTGTTGTTGATACCAACGACGTTCACATCGGCAAACGTGGCAATCTCGCGTGCAGGGCCACCGACACCACACCCGACATCGAGCACACGCATACCGGAACGCAACTGCATCTGTGCAGCGAGATAGTGCTCGTGACGAGCAAGCGACTGATTGAACCCTTCACCCTTGTAAAAACGAGAGAAGTGGAAGGAGAGACCCCAAGCATATTCGTACACCTGGGTTGCACCATCGTAATAACCTACACGGCACAGCGCAGGGTGAGCACAGGTAAACGCGACGAGCAAGGAGAACGAACCGTTGACGACGTCCGTGTAACTAAAGAGGCGACTGTGGTTCTTGGTCTCGTCCTCTTGGCCAGGATCCCTTTCCCAAAACTTGGTGTAATTGTCAATACGCTGACCGACACGGCCGTCGGCATGTTGCTCGGTAGCCAACATATTCTGCAGGGGTCCATCTCAGTCAAACGATGGCAAGACAGCAAAAGATGCTCACGAGTTGAGAGAGATGGACGAACTACAAAAAAGAGGGGAGAGGTTGAACGGACCAGGTTTACCGACCCACACTTTTTTAAAGGGTGACAGAAATCAGGTCATGTTTCGTTAAAAGCCACTCACGTGCCAGCGGAGATTCACGCACGAAAGAAGATCACTTTCCAAATCGGGAGATACATGGAACACACCTGGGAAGGTCACGTGGAGATGACTCATCGCGATACCACTGTCTACGGGACATTCACATCGTCCAACGGGAACAGTCATACATCCATAGTGGCTGGTAGCACTCGAGTATGGCCGTCATCTTGATGCACCTGCGCGAGGAAGAATGCACCACGCTGGTGAGACTTTTGGACGCCATGACCTGACTTTAACTGCATTATGTAATCACGTCCCTTTTTCGATAATCGTGCCAGTAAAATAAATTGAAGCGATGATGGTGTCATTATTTATTGTGAGCTTTCTTCATGGGAATGTCATAGAAACTCGTCTGCCATGGATCAACCCCTCCATCCGTCTTGCGCGGATATTGGCATGTTAGTGATATTGTCCCAGAGAACCTTCTATTGGATAGTACGTGCTTGCACCGCAAGACCACTCGTAAACTCGGGCACCACCAACACCTCATACTCGTTCGTCGGTTTTGACAGCGCATATACCGCCAGGATGGCAGCGACCGCGATCCACAGACGTGGCCCCGACGCAGATACGTCAACCAAAACCAAACGAGATGTTTTGCATGTCGTGCGCTGTCGTCGAGGAAGCGTTCCAGATGGTCGGGAGTGGTGGATTCATCATGCACCATGTACCCGGGGAGATCATCAGCGCTAGCAAGGGTAAGCGAGGGGATCCACCAAAGACTCCAGACAAAGAGGCGCAACGGGATTACATCGCAAGGTTTTGCAAAGGAGAGCTTCAATGTAAAGCAGTGGCAGTCAGTCCTGCAGACGAGGTAATTAATCTGCCCTTGCCAATGATTGCATTGAGCTGTACCTGTGCCTTTTTCTGATCATCCAGAAATAGGATCATCTAGATTTAATGTCAAAGTGGGTCATCATGCATCAGCACTTGGTGATGTCAGTTGTTGGATATCATGCTGCCAACGCACCTCTCCGACGCAGCTAAGAAAGATGTGTGAGTTGGATAAGGCAGGATTAAGAGAAGTCACCCATGATCGCCATCGCAGCCGCCTCTTTGAGACCTCTCATCCATGCTGGACCGGCAATGGTACATTGCTTCTCTGCCTTCTGAAGGGTATGACATTTTATGCTCAAACTGCCACACTGCCCTGATCCCTGCATGTAGTGGTGAGTGATGTGCCTTTGGTAACTTATTACCCACCATACTATCATTCGCAACGAATGGTTGAACGGCGTTTCCTTGGTCTCTGTCCCCGATGAAGTAGCGGTCCCCTTGGACAACATCCCAGCAGACCACAACGGAAGGGAGCAAACCTATCTGTCCGATGATGTGAATATACCGCGGACCTACTTATGTCCAGGAAAGGCACCGATGACAATGAATACGTCAGGCCGTAGGGCATCAAGTGTTACATCAATGACCTTCTCGACAACGTCCATCATCGGATCCTTGCAAACCGGATATAGCTCTACACCGCATTCATGATGATTGACGCCGTAGGTCTGTTGGCGTGGACCTTACCATTCGATTTGATCATCATCATGCATCATGGGTGATTCTGGCCAGTCACATACTCGAATATGATTGCGGGAACTAAGCCGGGCCTTCTTACAGACGACGTAATTTCGTTGCTACATCAGCGCAAACCCGGAAACGGTGTCTGCCCAGAATGCTTGATGAAAGAGGTGTCCGAAAAGTCGCCATTGATCGCAGGGACGGGACAGAAATCCATTCCGAATCTTCAAACAAGCCATACTACAGTGCATGCAACACGGTCAGAGGCGATCCACTCACAGCTCGTACGTGACAAGGGATGGCCGAATAGAGTAATTCCCGAAACAAGGTCCTTGCAATCTTTTCGGTGACGATGATGATATGCTTTCCCAAAGGCTGACTGTATGCTAGATCTCTTGTATGACCCGAGTTCCCCATCGGCATGCTTGAGGTGAGACGACGTGGATAGCTTTCATACCGTACGTTTTTGCCCACTGAGTATATGTCAATCATGGTACCTCTGTGTCGATTCCAATCACGTTACCAATGAAGGGAAGCCCTGGTGGATCGGGAGAATGCGAGTAAGGCAACGCCATCTTTTGCCGCTTGATATACCATAGAGTAAGGTCCAGCGCTAGCTTTCCACCGAGCACAGGAGCACACGCGCCTACACATAAGGACCTAGACATGACTGGGATCCAGTGAACGAGGCCATGATCACAAATCGTTCATTTCATACCTGGTTGCTCCTACCCTTTTCCCACATACTTGGGGGGTCCACGAAAATGTTATCAAATCGGTCTTGGTTGGGATGTTGGTATACCTGCAATCCGCCGCTTGACATGAGACGAGCTCAACGAGCTATGATACCTGGGGGTGCTGTCGACGTCCGAACAAGATAAAGACACCGAGTGCAAAACAACCTTCGACTTCTGGTTAGCTCTTAGCAAACGAGTTGCGGAAGAACGTGGGGAAGGTCTCAGCAAGTCGATACGTGGGTGCTGATTTTCTTCGAGTGTCACATGCACGCGCTGCTGTGTAGTAAATCCATTTAGACAAGGTCGCATCCGAAGGCGTACACTGGGTCAATATTGAACCGATAATCTTTCCGATTATACCGTAGTTCCCAGTGGACACAGAGTTCCTCGGAAGAAAAAGACTGACGCACCATGCTGTGTGCCTCCCCTCTTGATGGGTTTCCTCCACATCCTACATTCTCGACGTCTCATCCTGCCAAGGTGTCCAAAGATTGGAAGTAGCTTAGTGCAGCCTCCAACCAACCTGAGGATTGAGTCCAGAAGACTGTGACCGCTGTTGATTTGCCCAGTGTCAGCAATTGGCTCCCAGTCGTGGGTCACAAAAAACACGAGTGTACTGGGCTGAAATGCACGTTTATGACCTACCTGGTGAAGATCCGAATCGAGCGTTCGTCCTCGTTGGCGGTTGCGACCCGCGTGGGATTTGAGTATATTCGGATTTCTGTGGCCGTAACCCACCACGCCAGCGACTGTTGTGGTCCTGTCTCGAGGGATTTCCGCTACTTGGCTCAGATTATCGCAGTTGTTCTCCCAGTTCAGCATTTGTCAGGAGCCGGTCTCATTATGTATTCCCTTTTCGGTTCCCAACCGACCCGGAGGGAGCACCGGACCCCAGGCTGTGATCACCGCTTCCCTCCCGCAGCGCACTCACTGGTCGAAATGCACACCAAGCGCGCTGATTCTGGCATCCATTCGCCCTCAGACGAGGTTCCTGACTATGACGACCGAGAGCTTGAAGATGACCCACTCCTTCCGTCGGAGCCGTGCGTTACGGAAAAGAGTCTTGTGCGCAAACTCGATAAAAGGATCTTACCTATCACTTGTCTCCTCTATTTGTTTGCATGTGCGTCCTTTGCGTCCCCGAGAGCTGCTATGTCTCACCCAACTGCTCTACCTCTCCAGATCTCGATCGATCCAACTTGGGGAACGCACGCCTTCAAGGGCTGCCAGAAGATGTACTTGGAGGGGACCCTACCGGTCTGCTCTTTGATTGGTTGGTCGCGGTCTTCTTTATACCTTATGTCAGTGTGCAGCCCAATGGCCACGTGCGTCTTACTCGGATGCTTACTTGCCAGAGGCTAGATTCTGTGCCAAGTACCATGGACCATACTTTCCAAGTATTATAATCCTCGAGTATGGATTGGCTGCTCAGCCATTCTGTGGGGGCTATGCTCAACAGTGATGGTGTGTAGCTGCCTGTCTCTTCTCCTACTTGCGTTGATCGCCATGGAACATACACAGTCGACTGCGAACGACTTTGAAAGCCTTCTGATCGCACGAGTGGGTCTCGGCATCTTTGAAGCAGCTTTTGGACCTTCAGTTGTATTATACTTTTGTATGTCTCTCTATCACTTAGGCCTCCAAAAACTCGCTTGACTTTCTCTTAGCGTTCTACTATACCAAAGCCGAATATGGCACACGAGTTGCCTCTTGGTTTGGTTTTGCCAGTGTTGCTAGCGCGTTTGGTGGTCTGCTCGCCTATGGGATTCAGAATGTCAAGATATCCATCTCACATTGGAGGTTGTTGTTCATTATAGAGGTAGATTCAAGTTCTATCGCTATGCAATTCACTCGCGAATGTGCAACAGGGCGTTCCAACGGTACTTCTTGGGGCATTGTGCTTACTTTTCCTGCCGGGACGGCCGGAGTCCACCGGCTTCCTGACGCATGCCGAGCGCAAGTTGGCAGTAGAACGAATGAATCGAGGTACGAGCGGAGACATCGGAGCAGTTGTAAACCGGAGTACGTCTTTGAGCAACATCGGTCGATGTTTAGTCAACTGATCCGAAATTCAGACCATATTATCGCTGCCTTCTTAGATTGGAGGGCGAGTTTTTCCGTCATGTACCAACATTCCCCAGCTGATCTCGGTTTTAGGTATACGTCGCTGGGGTAATGTACTTTGGGTTGAATTGCGCACTCCATTCTTTGTCAGCCTTTTTACCCACCATCATCGAGACAATGGGGTATTGTATGTCCGCCCCGGGAGATCCCAGAGAAACAATTGGTTAACCGTACCCTTTCTAGCGCCCGCGCTATCGCAACTCATGACTGTCCCTCCTTATGCGGTAGCCGGTATGATCCTGATGATCGCGTCATATATTTCAGATAGGATTCAAAGCCGTGGATTCATGGTTGTTTCTGGTTGTACATTGGGGGGGATCGGTTATGCGTCAGTTTTGACTTCATTCGCCTAGTGCCGCTTCTCACCGTCCATGACATTAGGATTCTTGTGGGTTTCGCGCAGGCGCATGTTCATGTCCGATATTTCGCCACCTTCTGTATCGCTGCAGGCACGTATGCTAGTCTGGGTCTCATCCTTGCATGGTGTAAGTACCCGAGACATGTTGTCATGCATCCTATCCTGTTTGATAATCATGAAGGGAGTGAGATTGTTCCTGACCAATGACTGTTTTTCCTCTCAGTCACCCATAATTTGGGATCAGAAACGAAGCGTGCAGCCGGCATGCCCCTCTTTGGCGCGATCGGGCAAGCCGGGAGTATTTTGGGGGCGCACTTGTACCCCCTGACTGAGGGTCCAACATATTCGTGCGTCGAAGCCTCAATCGTCTCTGCACCGTCGATATCGTGCTGACTGACGATTTCACCTCCTGGCTCGATGGGTGGTCGGTTAAACAGACGCGGGTTTGGAGGTACACCGTCCCAACTGCAGAATCAATAATACTTTCATGTATGACACCCTTTTTCCCTCGCTACAGTGACTGGTGCCCTCATGTTCTTGGCCGCATTCTCGGCGTTGGTCCTCAGCGTACGTCGTGCCACGCTCCTTTTCTATGTCTCGTCGTTGACTCTGATCTGACATCTCTCCCTCCCACTTACTAGATTTCGTACCGACGGGAGAATGCACGTCGTAATGCCGAGTATGGCGAGCCTGATCGCGATGAGCCCGTGGACACGTCCGAACTGGCTGATAAGGTACGTACGCCCCCCTTCTGTGCGGCGCCACGCTCCGTACGAAATTGTGCTTTGTGCTCACGCTACCATGTGCGCGCTAGGCACCCAGATTCCGGTACCTACCATAAAGTCGAGGAATGTGCGCGGATGGAAAGGGGAAAGCACATCCCGTGAAAGGTTTCTCTCTTTTTGTCGGGTTTCGTTGCTTGGCTATATGATGCCTCACGACATGCAGTTAACTCTCCTTCACTATGTCCTCTTCACCAGTGTGGCACTTAGGCTATACCTTCTATTGACTCATGCCTTGAGGGGCCATTCAACTGTATGCCTCGCATGTACATTACCGAGTTCTAAACGCTCACTACCCTTTTGTATAAACGAGAACAAAAATAAGTATTAGGAGGAAATGCAGGTAGATTGTTGTGGACGTTTTCCTCAAGGTCGCAAATGATATTTGCAAGCGCTCATAACGAGAAACGCGGGAACGACGGGGTGGGACTTACCCGGGGGCATTCGCGCGAAATCGGTCTGTCTGTGTTTGTCTTACATAGGGTCTGGTCTATCGAACCCAAGCGGACGGAAACGGGAATAAAAAAAAGAACGATACGAAGAATAGCGTTGGTAAAACATCCATAGTCTGGGCGCCCGCCTCTCGAACATTTAGCGTTCTGAAAAAGGGCGCCCTCCGTGACCTCTACTTACCCCTCCCATCACAATATCAGCGACCCGCAATAACTGCTCGTCTCTCGCTGCATTGAATTTATGCATGTGGAAGGGGTGAGATCCCCGCGGGAGCGTATCATCAACCCGACGACGTTCGAAAAGCCCCAGTCTTTCGGCGGGTCGCTGTCGAGCGTCTGTCTAAATCTTCGTCATTCTATCTGGCATCTTTTACCGCAAACGCCATGACGGTCCCCATCACCCATCCTACAACAACCAAACAGTGACAACAACGTCAGCTCCTCCGTCTCCGCGGAAATGTTGGTGAGGCGAATACAATCTGCCTGTCCGTTCTCATCGACGGACTGCGAGCAGGCAAGTTCCAGCATATGGTTTGAGTGCGCATTGTAGGGACATTCAATAAGGGGTCCTCAACTGTCACCATCGTGAAAATCCACTGCAAGAATAGGAACAAATGAAGACGACCCGGTTAGGCCCTGGAAGGTCTGAGATTTTTGCTTTCAACATCGTCACTAGAGGATAGAGTGACTTAGCAAGCATCGAATCGATCCCTCGGGTGGGTTTTCAGGCTAATAAAGAGCGAGTGATGGACTGTTAAAGGACTGACGAGTCCTGTAATAATTATATGTTTAGCAAATGAGCGAGTGTGACTTACCTAGATTGAAAGAAGCTTGTATGGTACAAATAAGGAAAAAACAAGCCTCGATCAGGGGGTTTCCACCCGGAAAGGCTCTCCAACGTGTTAAAGTTGAAAAAAGGACAGTGGACCCCCCACTACTCACCAAGGCGGGTTGTTCGCGCTCTTTCACCAATGGGGGCTTAGTTGGTGGGAACTGTGGTTCAACATTGCATTGGAGCCAATCAAATCTATTCACCGCTACGATCAGGACTTCTCATGATTCGGGTCTTAACCCGGACCTTGACCGCTCTACATTGATACTAGCCTCGCGCCATTGTCTACCTTTGTAGAGCACAAGAAGCACCATCAACTCCGCCAGTAATATCAAACTGGCCCACAAGGTATATAGGATTCCGTCACCAATGGCATCCTGGGTTACACCTGAGTGAGACAGACCATCAATGCGGCGCAGAGACACACCTGCAATGGAAGTGCGAGTTCTACAGCGACAAACGCAAACAGACCACGGATAGAACAGGCAGTGGCGATTGCGCTCGATGACCGACCAACATTGGCATCAACGATGTATGCAAAAGCACTAGAGTATAACCATCTAAATATCAACAAATGTCAGAGAGACGAACAGTCAACGTGAGCACGACGCACAGAGAAGAGAACCCAGACAAGAAGAGCATTACACAAATAACTGAGATGTGTACATGCTGCTGGCATGCCCAGGCATACCCAATAACAGCAGGCGGGGCCAACCACATGGCAGGGTTGGTGCTTTCCAATCTCATCTGCGATATAGCCGTTGAGATGATTTTCGAGTTATTGATGGCTGTACCTCCGAATTGCTCACCTCTGGGTAGCTGATCCCATCACTTGCAGCTTTAAGTCGCGCAAGTGTCTTGTCGGACCACTGTCCACCCAAAAAACTACCCACCATGCATCCTAAAGGTCAGTCAACCGGGTTGAGCGATGGCATCTGCTAGGGCATAGTAGAATCACCTACCGGCTCCGTAAGCGAGTAATACCAATCCAGTCTTCATGGCATCATAATCATAATAGAGTGATAACGTTCGTGCGCAGGTATATGCAATAGTGAAATTGAATGCGAAGATGATTCCTGTAGGAACAATCAAGTCAGAATTGTCAAACTCCGCGCTGCAGCACCAACCGGAAGCTATCACAATAACAACATTACTCTTACAGCTTAGGGTTCGTATGTAGGGAGGGAATGGATTAACGTCTGCAATCGATAACTTGACTTGTTTGGTGACGAGTGCTGGGGTAATCACAGACTGAGCCTCCACGTCCATTTCGGGTGTTTGCGCCGCCGAAGCTCCATCTTCCAATATCGTCTTTTCACTAACAGGTCGTTCTACTCGCGGAAGCTTCTCTTCTTGCATGTGGTTGCATTCCTGTACGCATCTTTCCATGATATTTTGGTACGCCATGCTGCGCTCCTTCCTGAACGTGTCCTTGAACAGGAACAAGAACGCTAAGAATATCACAACTCCCCATATTGCCAAAAACCAAAAAATCGTACGCCAACCTAAACTTTGCGTGAGCACACCGCCCAGGGTAGCTCCAATCGAAGGACCCAAGAGTGGCGCAGAGTAGTAAATGCCCATCATGGCCCCTCGCTGATGGGGGTCAAATATGTCTGCAAGTGTTGCAGCGCCTGTGGTCACTACAGCGCTCGAGCTGGGGGAATGAATGAGGTGGAAGACGCAAAGGGTAAACAGAGGGGACTACCCAGCTGCTTGAACTATTCGCATGCCAATGAAAAGGCCTATAGTCTTCGAAACTGCCACGGTAGCAGAGCCCGCTGTAAACAGCGCAATGGAAAGTAAGTAGACGAGCTGACAACAACAGATTACATGCATGACGAGTGCAACACGGACAGAACCTACTTTTCTCCCTCTGATCTCACCGACCGTACTCCATACGAGAGGAAAGTTTCCTTGGACAAGAACAAAAAGCGACAAGCTCAGACTAATATCCGAGGCCGTTGTATGTAGTTCCTGTTCGATCTGGGAGTTTGCAGCTGGTGATTCACTTGTTAGATCCTGATGCTCCATGGGTGAACAAGAACTCACGATTTTGAATGTGGGAGCATAAGCCTGCAATCACAGAAGCTCCTGAGATGATAAACAAGACCACTTTCTTCGAATGATTAGTGTTAGCCTTGACACTTGCACGATCTGGATGGGGAACCAACCTTTCTAGTATCCGACCAAATCCGTGGATCATCCTCTACAAGTACGTGTTCAATATCAGGCTTAAGTTCACCCTCGCATTGAATTGAAGAAGTTGGTGTCGGGCAAGGGGGTGCACCCTCGTCTGTAGGAGCGGCGTCAGTCAGAGTCGCGGTCGTACTCTGGCAGTTGGAAATTTGGGGCATAATTCTTGCAGGTCGGAAGACGGGGATGATCCTTGTGGCGGTAAGGTTGGGGACAACGAACTCCTAAAAGTCGTGCAAGCCGCCCTTTATAAGCCATAGCTCGACGTTATAAGCAAGCCAGGGGGTCTGAGGTTGAAAGATTGGGCCCTTGAGTGGTAGTTCCGCGAACGATCGCTAACGTAGCTCACCCGACCGCGTGGCCAATGTGACAGTCCTCCTTGACGACGCAGAAACAGGTAGGTGAGGTCGGCAACTCAATAGGTCATACCAGATAGTGACTTTGGACACTCGTCAAATGTGTATGTTAAATATTGATTAATATGAAAAATACCTTTTTTGGGAGAGCGGCCGCTCAGCCGACGTAGATGTTCCAGTCTTGGGGTCGATCTGGCGATCGAGCACCCACGTCCGCTAGATGTACTTCGACAGTGAGACAGATTGCCTACCTCCTTTGGCGACTTGCTGGACTTGTGTTGAGATGGTAGTAAATGGGTGATGAAACTCGGGCATGGAACACTGGTGAGCCGACGCCCATAATTGCAAACTTGATTACCATCCGGATTGCATTCAGCAGGCATGTATGTATATTATCAAGAGGATAACGCATGCCAACTGGACAGAGTTGCAGAGGGACGCCAGTAGTCTGGACGGTTGACATGAGATCGAAAAATCATGAAGACAGAATGTCCTCTTCTTTTACTACAATGGGAATTTGTTCGCATAGGGAGTGACGCTATGCTGGTTCCCAATTGACTGGGTCGACGTTCAAGAAAAGAAACGAGGCCACAATTGGTACCCTGCCATCGGCATAAGCCGGGATGGACGGCTCTGACTTGCATAGACGCCACACTATGAGCGAGAGATTGTGCCATGAGAATGTACTATATTCACCGATGTCAAGTGCGGGAATCTTGCTCGCCAGTTGCCGTTAAAAACCACCACAGGCTCAGTTTTCATGCATCATGTGTGCAGTTCAGCGTTATCTCGTCTGGAGTCCCAACAAAGAAAATGTAAAAAAGGCAAGGAAATTAGGTGCGGTAATCTCACCGGACGCTATTCACGAAACAGCCCTTTGGAGACGACGCACTTTTCCGTTTCGAGTCAAACTGAGAATCCAGCGTCCTCAGCATCGTGGGATGGGAACGGTCTTCTCACCCCAGATAGCGATCTCATAGATACAGTCGACATGCCAGATGCATTTTCGGGCTGGTCTTTGGGCAGGTGAAACATGAGACACCCGACGTATGACTCATCAAAATGTCGCCAAATGTTGTAACTTGTAAGACCTCGACGACCGCATCCTGGACGACTCGTGTGCTCAAAAGTCTCGATCTCTGGCTGAAAAATGTATAGGCATTATGTTCGAAGGACTAGCATTGGGAAGGGTAAGAGAACAAGCCAACCGTGATGGAGCTGACGGTGGTCCCACCGAGACGGACATATCCGAGGTTCATAAAACTTCCGCCGCGAGAGAAAGCTTCAGCCAAATGCGCTCATTTGAAACGGGCCATATCCAAACATGATCCAGATAGAGGCGGTCTGACACCTACCGAGATGTCTGCGCATCAGGATTGAAAGCCGATCGCTACATGCGCTTCTGGGTGCGTTGGCCCGAATGCATTGGCCAGCCTCTCTGAAAACTTCCCGCAAGTGACCGTGGACATCATTGATGGGTTTTCCACGTGAAGGAAGAATTTGGACTTGGTTATCCTTCTCACAGCGTGGGGTGAAAGGAGAGTTTAGAGAGATAACAACTAGGTATGTGGGTACGCGATTACAGTGACATGACCACTGCAGGACATCGTACTGCCATTCTGTGAAATGTCTGTAGACCTCAACTGCGAGGTCCCCCTGCTTATCAGGGAAAAGTAGTAATACGGTACCCCGATAGTCCACCGTTCCTAACGCCCCCCCCAGCAACAAGGCAACATGTCACCGGAACACAGCTTCAGGCTTTTCATGTCTACTCGCTTCGCACAGCGCCCCTCGACTGCTTCCGACGGAAAGACGGGCTCGGATATCTGGATCTTCTCAAAACTATCAAAAGGCTGGACCTGTGAGTGTGCAAATATCCTAAAGCTTCTGAGCCTTTCTTTTGGTTGTTGGTCTCCTAAAAGCGAGGCTAAACTTGATTGAACCTAAATTCTGTCGAGGGCTCATCTCCGCCCGTTAGTGACACCAGAGCAGCTGTCCTGATATGCGACGCGGATTCAGTGTTTTCGCAACGAACGGTAGATATAATGTAATCCAAATCGGAGCTTTTGCATGTAACTAATGTGGCTCGTACTTGGACAGCTCTCATCGAACTATATTTGTTGCCTCACAACGATTTGGGGGTTCGACAAAGCAATCCTGTCGGTTACTCCGTACCTCTGTCATGTCAGTCGTCTAGGGGGTACGTTTCAATTAACTCCCTAGGCACTCTATTTGTGGCGCGGACCGACTCGGATTCCCTCACTTCAGGGGACTAGTCGTCCGCACCATCCACAAGCAACTTCATGGCCATGTACGCCTTAGGACCCCCGAACACGTTCCGGACGCGTGTTCCAAATATCTCTCAGGGAAGAGAATTCTGCGGTAATCACAGTTCGCTAAACGTATATGAGGTGGTCCTCATCGCGATAACTCGGTTTTGAGAGATTGCTATACTTTCTCCAACACCGCCCTTGTTGATACCAACGCCCCACCATCGTACTGAGAGAATGGTGCACTTCGCAACTCGTCTGGAAAACGTGCTCGCGATGTACCCCGGACACGTTCGAGCTGGTTGAGAAGGTCCGTCTCTTTTGTGCACTACCACCACGTTTTCAGGACAAGTCATTCCTGCGCTCCCCCTTCCTTTCCTGTACCTTTTTCTCAAGTCTCGCCGCGAGCACACGTCTATTACATGTGCATTGATTGCCCAGATTCCGATTGTTCCTGGAGGGGAGCATGCGGGAAGATGTGAACTTGTTTTTGCCTGTCTCTGACCGTCTGATACTCGCCTCTCTCAGGCTTCTCCCAATGATGCATACACGACTTACGTGTACATTACCTCGCCCATATCTTACAACAGACGTCGCGCGCACGAGTACAGAATAAAGAGAAAAACTTTGGGAGGAATGGAGAATCGATCGCTACGGGCATTCAATGCGTCGCAAACTATATTTAAAAGGTTCGTATACCAACGTGAATAAAAGTGGGCCAGGACAAGAATCACAGATAGCAGACTCGCGAAGACGCTCGACGTGTGCAACGCCTTCCCACTGGGCTGGGACGTTGCAACTACGAGGGTGCGCTGTCCATGATCAGCCTCACTGTCACCCATTGCAGTCTAGCACACAGAGAAGAAGCCAAGGCTGCCCCGGAGGGTATGACATCCGAACGTGTCAGAAAGTTTCCCTGGCAGCTGCAGACTATGAGTCGAAGACCGCTATCGAACAAACTCGCGTAGTTTTGCATGAGATGATTGCAATATGGGCACGGTTCCATCCGACTCCTCCAAGCCAACGAATGGCGATGACGACTACAACTTCTTGATGGGCTCCGTCTCTCGCTAGCGTGTTGCTGAGTTGACTTGGCCTCAAACGTTTGTCCGGATTACCCTCGAGTATTATTTTCGCTACGATCGAAAAATCGACTTGTGTGGATCGGCGAGGTCCCTGAACCGCATGTAGCGCTTTGATTCGAAATCGCCGATACCGCTTAGTTGCAAGCCACCTGGACTACCACCGGATGGGAACTGGTGAAGGCATAGTCTCCCCATCGCCATGTTCCACACGTTCAGTAGCTACGCAATGGGCAATGATGTTTAGGTACGCAGAGGAAATGGAAACGATACCGCTCACAATCAAGTTGGTCCGGTGATCAAGCAATGTCATCAAACACTCGGAGCCCCCCTGCCCCATAGTACCGGTCCCAAACTCGCGTTATGCAATCACCAAGGCAATACCCTCGGTCATAAATCGACCCACATGGCTTAAACGAAGCGATATCAACAGGGTGGGTGACTCAACCCTAATCTCGTAGTCCCATTCAACCTACATCCTTGACTGTCGAGAGGAGCCTGTTCGGCTTCCACCCCAGTACCGGACAAGTCTAGCAGGGATCTACCTCAGTCCAATGGTAACATTCAATAGTCTCGTCGCTACGGCCGTAAGCGTCTGGCATTGCCCAAAACGGAGATACGCACTTCATAACATTATCCCTGGAATTGGGAAGGAGGCAGTTTAATTGTACACTAGCCTTAAACAGCCGCGGTCACGAATGAAGCTATTGATGGTGGTCAAGTATGACTAGAGCGCTGGTGTTGTGACTAGATCTCATATTGTTTAAGTTCGCATACGGGCCTACCAGGTCCTCGAACCAGATGCAGCGAAAGCCGTGTCGTGAACCCAGAGAACGAGTGCTTGTGCAGCCCATCATTGAGATCGAACCCTCTTGGAGGTTTGAATTGATAATTTTGTCCTGATCGAGTTGTAGCCTAACACC
>JBBPKT010000369.1:0-21628 GCA_038089395.1 Pulveroboletus frians | reverse complement strand
ATGTCTACGTCTGCCCCTCCCCCTCTCCTATCAGTTCCCCCTTATATCGGTCAGAATTTGTAGATCTAGAGCGGCCATGACATTAGCAGGGTAGTATATGGTTCGTGCAAAGAGTCAACCTGGTCTGCGGTGTATCCAAGATCTTTCAGAACACCACTCAGTTCTCCTTGATTGCGGCCATCCTTCTTGCCGGCGAGAGACAGGACCTGGCCTGGCGGACCTGTGACATTCATCAGCTTCAGGCCATCCATCCCAGGGCAAAATGGCTCACCGCAAACAAAGACCTTCACTTTATTACCAAGAGAAGGAGGAGCAATGTGTTGCTGGATGAGAGCCGCGTTTACATATCCCCTTGGTCCTGGTACCAAGGCACTAAGCATCGTCACAAAAGCCACAAGAACATCCAATTACCCTTCCAGTTTGCAGGAGGATTGTCAAGCACGTAGACAACATCAAAGTTATTGGGATATTTCTTCTTCATGGCGTCAAACTCTTCACGGAGAAGAATATCTGCCTCGGTCACGTTTGCAAAAATTAACTTGAACTTGGTTTTGTTTGCTTTATCCGCGAGTGCATGTTGCAAGACTTGGTATAAGGGAGCGCTTGAGGGATACAGTCAGACAGACGATGACTTCCTATGCTTGCGGACGCACATGCCAGAGCCTCCACCAATGAGGCCAACCTCATCGAACTCGTTCACTACGGAGAGTTAAATATCAGAATGTGTCACGCGGGATAGAAAGGGAATCACTCTTCCACGGCCACTTCGGCAGAGGTCCCTTGACAGCAAGGCTATCCCCGGGCTTCATGGAGTGGATATACTTTGAGACGTTGCCAGTCTCATATTTCTTGATGACAAAGGTAAATTCTCCTTCTAGATCCGACGGAGAGATGGGAGTATAAGGCCGGAACATGGGTTTCCCGTTGGCATCCTTGAGATCCTCTACCTTGAGGAGTACGCATGAGGCTGTCGGAAGAAGAGAAGCGTTGCCCTCCCCCAAATCAAAAACAAACCTATCGTCCCAATGAGTAGGTACCTATGATGGCGCTGAGGTGAGACTTACTTGGAGGTATTATGGTTATATGGCTCGACCCTTTTGAGCTTGACATCGACAAAGTTTTGGGGATCCAGAGGGCTGGTCAAGACCTTGTTCGGTTTGGCCTGCTCGGCCACACCTTTGTAGTAATACTCGTAAAAAAGGTAGGCACCCAAAGCCGCACCCACTGGCAAAACGAGTCTCGAGGCTGCGGACTTGTTAGCAGCGGGTGTCTCCGTGGAATAAAGCCTGGCCTGTAAGGCTCAGATAAACCCCGGTGAGAACGAGACGAGACAAACATACTGCTGAGCGAGCTAAACGGGCAGCACGGACGAAAGACATGACCGAGTAAGTAGAGTCCGCCTGAGAATGGGTCCGCGTCGAACTCTTTCCGGCTCATACGTTCGCGGGGACCTCAGACACACCGGCCGGAATTTACAGAGGCTGAGGGTTACCTTATTATCATCCCCTTCGTGATTTGGATGGCATCTATCTGAGCCTCTTCTTTCCTCCTTGTACCATCAAGTAGCCTCTGTATCGACCAACTTCACCATGTCCTTTGTCAAGCTTAGCATATTCGGCACATCTTTCGAGGTCTGTCCTTTGCATTGCCGACCCTGGATATCATGACGATTTCTATCGATTCTCAAGGTCACTACGCGTTATGTCGACCTACAGCCAGTTGGAATGGGTGCGCTAGCCACATCGCTCGATCTTCACGTTGACCGCTCACCAGCTCGCTGACAGGGGCGTTCGGTCTCGTCTGGTACTGTGGTTCCTTGCCTACTATCTGCGGCCCGCCTCTCATGTCTCCCTAGTTCCGCCAAGGACCAACTGACAGGCTCGTCCGTCGCGATCAAGAAGATCATGAAACCATTTAGCACACCCGTTCTGAGCAAACGAACATATCGCGAACTCAAGTTGTTAAAACATATACAACACGAGAATGTGTGTTTTCTCGCAACATCACTTCTCGCATCTCATGAAGCATACATGGAACGCGCTAGATCATCAGCCTGAGCGACGTGTTCATCTCCCCTCTGGAAGATTTGTGAGCTTTATCATCTCTTTCCGGCCCCTCCACTCATCTCATAATACAGGTACTTTGTCACGGAGCTTCTTGGCACGGACCTGCACCGCCTGTTGACGTCGCGTCCACTGGAGAAACAGTTCATTCAATACTTTCTGTACCAGATACTTGTGCGTATGTTTACTCTGATCATTGTCAGGCTCTTCACAGCCAACAGCGTGGTCTGAAATACGTTCACTCTGCCGGAGTCGTCCACCGCGATCTGGTGAGTCACAGCATGGGGCTCATTGGCATACCAGTTTCAACTGATCCTGCCAGAAACCGAGTAATATCCTCGTCAACGAAAATTGTGACCTCAAGGTTCGTTTTTGACGCAGGCCACATCTCCGGTGCAATTGACAGGGGGTAGATATGTGACTTTGGTCTGGCACGCATTCAAGATCCACAAATGACAGGATACGTCTCGACGAGATATTATCGTGCCCCTGAAATTATGTTGACATGGCAAAAGTACGATGTAGCGGTTGATATTTGGAGCACTGGATGCATATTCGCAGAAATGTTGGAGGGAAAGCCGCTGTTCCCTGGCAAGGACCGTGCGTGTCTAGTCTTATTATGCGGCCCTTGACTGATGAGGGGGTAGATGTAAACCAGTTTTCAATCATCACAGAGCTCTTGGGAACGCCCCCGGATGACGTCATTGAAACCATCGCCAGTGAGAATGTCCGTTCTCTATCCCCTCCAGGTTCTCGCCTTTTCACGCTTTCTTAGACACTCAGATTCGTCCAAAGCCTGCCCAAACGCGAGCGTGTCCCTTTCAGCCAAAAGCTTAGAACTACTGACAAGGATGGTTAGTGTCTTGGCTGCTTTCCAGCGCAACGAAGCTCACCCGTCGTTAGCATTGGATCTTTTGGAGAAGATGCTGGTTTTTGATCCCCGAAAACGTATAGACGCTGCCACGTCTCTCACGCACGACTATGTCGCCCCTTATCATGATCCAACCGATGAGCCGGTCGCTGCGGAACAGTTCGATTGGAGCTTCAACGACGCAGACCTTCCTGTAGATACCTGGAAGGTCATGATGTACAGCGAGATTCTCGGTCAGCCTCTCTGTGCGGTCAGTTATCTCCGCTGATACCCTTCGGATCACCAGATTTTCACCAGGTCGGCGACTCAGGAACCTCTCCTGGTAGTGTCCCAGAAGGCGCGCTCGCAGGACCCGAAGCGCCCAGTACCACCACCGATGCAGCCAAGTAAACACTGGGCTCCATCGCTCCTCCAGATCCTACACTGATGGGAATGTCTTTAATTCGGTTGGTCTCTCATCTCGTTACGTGTGAACCGCTACCCATTGCATTTGCAGTTTCTTGGCCAAGCGTGGTACATACCATAGTCCTTGTATTTTCGAGTTCTCATCGCATCTTCCATCACCGCCATCTCCGGTTCGTAATGCCAGCCTTTTACCCATCCAGTCCTTCGGGAGCCTCTATTCCGTCTTTTTACGAGCGAGAGTAAATTCCGGTGTACTGCTTTGGTTCTATTCCCATGCCCTTGTAATTATATCTAGCGATGTCATCCTTCTTAGAGTGTGCCAATCCGATCCGTTGGGTGGCGATCCAGCGAACTCAACCGCCGCTGTGGTACCAACCACGATGATTACGCGTCCAAGTCGACGCGGCAATCGACCGAGCGCTCTTGATATTTCTTGTGGTACCGACGATCCAGACGACTCAGCGACTACCTCTGATACTAGTCGCAAGCGGGATCGCGGTGATGCTGATACGGACCTCAGAGTGCGTGGTTGGACCTTCCTCTTGGCAGTCATACTGACCCCCCACGCTGTAGGGCGCAAAACGCCGCAATCTCGATGCAATTCTGCAGCCCGGTCAGGGTATCACTTTATTAATACTTTCTCCTCTAACCTCCTTTGACATCAGTACGGAAATATGATCCACGGCCGTACGAGGTCCTTGAGACCAGGGATCTGCTCTTGTTCGGTGAAGAACGGGAACCCCCAGATGATGGCAAGAAGCGAGCTCGCACCCTCTCCCGTTTCACCTTCTTCGACGCTCGCCACGAAAACCGTATGATTTCACTTGATGTCCTTGACGAGGGTGCGAGTGACGATCACCACATTCTCGGCGCCGGTTTCGTTGGCGTGAAATACGACGTGGATGAAGACGAGGGTCAAGAAGATGATCTCGATGTAGAAGCTGACATTCAGTACATCCGCATGACACGTATCCTCCAGTGGTATACGAGATACGAGGAAACGGACAGGTATGTCGTCTTTAGGAGGGTCACGACGTTCGTATATTAACGCGAACAGCCCGTTTTGTGTCGAAACGGACCATGCAATATACGAACTCAATGCATTGGAGCCGTCTAAGAGATATCGAAGCCAGTTTCGTCCCTTCTGGAGACTGCAGACGACATTGCGACTCGTCATATCCTCCGCAAAGGATAGTCCAGAACAAGAATTTTCAGCTTTCATCCAGGAATATAGTAGTCATGTAATCTTCGGCCAACCTCTGACTGAGCGTGAGCTATGGGATGCTGTGCGTTTACTTCATTTCTGGGGAATGATCATTCAGTGTTTTCCTAGGTTCCGAAGTTACGCAAAGCACTGGAGACTGTCCCAGATGGAGACAAACTCCGTGCATCGACCGTTATTTTTCATCTTCTCTCTCACTTGGCCCCCGTCATATTCAAACCTATAGGGCGGAGGGAGGAAAGAGACAAACAACCATCAAAAATCGTCCGGCCCGTTCAATACAAGGGGAACCTGGACCAGGCAGTTTTGCGTGAAAAAATACAAACACACGTGACCCCGCGGATCTCACATTGGGCTGTAGAACTGTTTAGAGAAAAATGTCGGGTTCTTGGACCCCAGCCTCGGGCTGAGCCTGAAGTAACAGCAAAAGACAAGCTTACCCTCCGGCTTCAGGGATTCTTGATGCGTACGCAAACCCGTCGACTAATCCAGTTCCGACCGGATCAAAGAATACGGCAATCCCGCTGGCTGAAGCACATCCTGATAGATGGGGTGAAATACGAAGTACGACCCAGGCCTTCTTACCTTCTATTGGCTGATAGGAGATTTTCAGGTCGGAGATACTATATTATTTTATCCAGGGGAGGATGTTCCGCCAAATCCTAATGATCTCCCTTCCACGGACAATCTCGCAGATCACTTCTGGTAGGGCATTGTTGCGTAGCCTTACAACGTCTCATTTGATTTTTGTCCAGGTTTGCCAGGATCATACACCTGAACGGACAGGATGAGACCGCCCATGTTCAGTGGTTCGAGCACAGTTCTAAGACGTTTCTCCAGGAGCTAGGTCACCCCCAGGAGCTATTTCTGGTCAATCATTGTAATACCCAGGCGCTAAGACACGTCATTGGCAAAGTCGACGCACACTATATCAAGCCTGACCAGTCCCTTGCAGACATCCACCCTCACGACTACTTTTATAGGTACGATCCACATGAACGCGGTTCGTTGGTTTCTGACCGTGCGATCTAGGTATCTGTGGGATGACCATGAAGGCACATTTACGAATATTGATGTGGACGCGTTGGCTGCCTCTGCACGCGAGCCGCCACCAGACAATTGCCCCGCATGTGAGATTGCTAAAAAGTTCGATGAAGGCACCGAGGCCGCGAAAATACACCTTGGTATACGGTGGCATGGAGTCGAATACCATTTGGATGATTGTGTCTTGATCAAAGCGGATGAGGGTCCATGTCATATTGGCCAGATCATCCGGTTTATTCATGGTCATGCGTATGACAATGTCAAGGTTGTCGTTCGGCTCTTTGGACGTACTGACAGGGTTGGGAGTCGACCAGACACAACACTCAAGGACGAGGTAGGTTAGTTGCTTGGGGCCCCTCTTACTTATGCACATCTTTGCATTTCAGAGGCATCTATTTTTGACGGACGACGAGATGACAACCACGATCCATGACCTCATCAAGGTATGCTATGTGGTGGTCAAAGGTGACATGCCCGACTTGGATGCATGGCTAGCAATGTCTCCACATCACTTCTATGTCAAATATCGTTTTCCTTCGCTCGCTGTCACGTCTTGGGCTAGTAGGCATCGGATGCGTTGGCATGACTTACCCATCTGTCGCCTGTGTTTGAAACAAAATTTTAAAAAGTTCAACGGGATGAAAACATTCTTGGAGAAGGAGGTACCATTGCGTGTCTTTGATCCATTTGCCGGGACAGGTTCATTTGGTCTGGCTATGGAGGAGACTGGTTGTTTCAAAATGACACATGCTGTGGAGATTTCCCCAAGTGCAGCAAAGACGCTGAGGTAAGGTCAATACTTCGGATTGTCGAGCTTGTCTAGATCTTGATTTCCAGGAACAATGCTCCAGCGGATATCAAAGTGTACAATCAATGCGTTAATCTCGTCCTCAACCAAGCAGTTCTGGCCCACGAAAACAAGGATCCGGAACCACTCAAGTCCATTGAAGGCCATGCATTACCTCCACCTCCGAAGCCAGGCGACATCGACTGTCTTATCGCCGGGTTCCCATGGTAAGTGTCCATATTGCCTATTTGTATCTGACTGACCCCTCGACAGCCAGCCTCACTCTACTTTAAACATGTATCAGAAAGCCAACGATAGCAAGAGCAGTCTGATTCTTACCGCTCTCTCCTTCGTTGACTTCCTCAAACCTCAATACTGTATATTTGAAAATGTTCGAGGTTTCCTACGCTACAACCTTCGTGCGTATCAGCACACTAAGCATTCAGTCAAGGGAGGGATTCCGATGGGTGGTCTGAAACTTGTCGCTGCGGCGCTTCTCGACATGAGGTAAGTCAACCTCTGCCTGGTTTAGTTGCAACAATGACGCCAGTACTTGTGCTGTATAGATACCAGCTTCGATGTGGTCTCCTTCAGGCTGCGCACTATGGAACACCACAAGCGCGGGTCCGGTTCTTCCTCATAGCTGCCAAATGGGGTGTGGAGTTACCCCCATTTCCACAGCCTACGCACGATTTTCCTCCTCCCGATGGCTTAGAGATTAAATTCCCAGAGGAACTTGCGCTTCGGCCGATAACCACACTGCCTGGTGTCGCGCCGCATCGCTATGTATCCGTGCACGATGCAATCAGCGACCTACCCAGGTTTGACTGGTATGGCAAATCCTCCTTCGAGTAGTTTCATTGCTTAAAGTCCTTCCCTCCTCCCAGGAAGCACCCTAAGAAAGTGCTTAGTAGACGTCAGATGGAAGAGAATCATATCAAAGAATGTCGCGAAGATCAGCCATGGTGTGGTTTTCACGGACCTAGTGTGCCGTACGAGCACGAGCCACATACAACGTTTCAGCAGAGGTGCCGCAGCCGGCCGACGCAAGACATCCAACAGTACACACGTACGTACGACCCCACAAAGGTGGAGAGGCAAGTCTTGCAGAACGCTGACAAGTGTGCGATGTGTTAAATCCGTTTCACGAACTCAGGGTCGTCGAGATCCCCATCAGAGCTGATGCCAGTTATCGGGGTAAGACATTCTGTCAGCATGGATCACCTTGAATGAATTTACCCGGATAGATTTGAAACCTGAGCTTTGGGAGTGGCAGTTTCACAACCCTCAATCGGCGGCCAGTAGATCGGGCCGCAATCTCTGTAGGCGGCAGCCAACACACACGCAGGACACCCTCCTGACGCAGTGATTGCAGGGTATTACGGACGCATCCAACGAGACGAGTGGTTCCCGACCACGGTCACAAATGTGGGCCCGACGGCAAAGCAGTGTCGCGTATTACACCCTTATGTATATGTCCACCCCTCGTCACGCGTGGGTGTCCGTATTGACGCCTGCTTTTAGAGCAAACGCATTGTGACGGTTCGGGAACTCGCTCGTTCACAAGGGTTCCCGGATCACTTTGTGTTTTATGCTCGAGATAACAGTGTCACGACCGTGGGTGTCTCTATGTGGTTGTTCGTGGATCTTGTAGGCTCAGTTGAAATCAGATGCACCGTCAAATTGGAAACGCAATTCCATGGCCGGTCTCGATGGCAATCGCACGCGAGTTTCGTGAGACACTTTACAAGGCATGGGTGAAAAGGAACCCAATTCCTGATGAACCTAGCGACGAGGAATTTACGGATGGTGAAGTTAGAGATATGGAAGACGACGCTATGCAAGTCGATTGAGGGCTACCTCGTAGGCAATTGGGTGCTGGCGTACATCGTGCTGGATTAAATCCATCTGTAAAGTCATACCCTTGTCTTTTTGGGCCCGTCATTCCTTTTCTAGGGGGTGAGTCGACAATCGATCGACAGTCGAAGGCCGGGAGTGCGGGCACCAAGATATGTGTGGCCCGTCAGAAAACACTAAGCAGTGATATATGCTCGACGAGGAAGCAAGTAATCCTAGCATCTAGCATCAATAACAAGCCCAACAGTCAGAAAAGAGTGGAAGTCACCGCGTCAATCTACATCCTCACGCTCGTCCTCAGAGATCACCTCGTATCCAACCCAGATCACCTCCGAACAGCTCTCACAACCCACGAGGTGGGTCCCATTTTCTAAATCGTCTTGCGTGATACGGTATACCCCACCACACCGACACCTGTACTGCCATTCCTGCGACGAATTTGCTTCCATGCCTGATCCCATAATCGTCTTTGCTGTGAACTCATCGAGTGAGACGACCTGCGCCGGCCTCGGCCCATGCGAGAGCGCGTGTTCATATTCTTCCCGCCTCAATAACCCATCGTACGCCGCGCGCAAGCCCACGTCCGAAAGCGTCCTATACGCCTCCTTTAATAGCGCCATGTCGACCGACGCTTCCTCGGGAAGTGGCGGGGTTGATGGCAGATTCGAGAGAGCGTCTGTCGTTGGGACTACTGGGACTATAGATTCGTGAATGCGCAGCCGGGGCTGCTTGTCGGGGTGGAGACGTAAGAGGGTGCGATGGTAGGCGATCTTGATGTCGTTTGGGGGCGCATCTCGAGGAATTTGAAGTAGCCTGTAGAAGTCCAACGAAGGAGTTGTATAGAGCATCATTCGATACTGTGAGAGGTACACCTGTGAGAGATTCGTATATAATGTACATACCCCTCTTGAGAGTGTTATGAGACCCAGGTCGGGAGCTCAGATGAACGAGCGGTTCAACCACGCCATACAACGTCAATATATACAAACAATAATGCGCCACAGCGCAATTTGTGATCGTACGCTTTTTTGGCCTCGCAGACTTTCCGACGGCTAATGGGTGAGAGCAATCAAACTTACGCTGTAGCAGTTTCTCAAGCACTTTTTTCTCTGCGCAGGGTTCCTCTTCTCGCTGTCATCTAGCACTCTCTCGCATTCATTCTGCGTATGGCGTTCACAAGGTGAGTAGTGAACATGTTCATCTTGACACTTCATAAACCCCTTTTTCATAACGTGTGATCGTCTCTTCTGCCTGCTTTCGTAGTTGTTCATCCTCTTCTCGCAGGCTTTCTGACGGATGCTGAGTGAATAACTGGTCTTCGAAATCGCGGAGCAATCGGATTGTTGCTCGTTCACGTGAACGTGAAAGGCTACATACGCATTGAAAGGACTAAGTTCAAAGCTGCTGGTTATGTTGATGACTATATGGTCTATTGTCTGGCCCTGAGCCTTGTAGTCTGTGAATGTGTGGGCGCCTGCGATAGGGAGTCGTCGTCGCATTACCCTTTTCCATGGATACTCGCCAATATAGAAATGAGCAACTTTAGGTGAGAGTGGCACTTCTTTCTCCAACAAGGTCGATAGCCTTTGAGAATTGCACTGATGATTGAGCCGTAGAATAATGTATAACGGGAGATAGTTGAATTTGTGTAAAATCACGTTTGCTTCCTTTCGGTTGGATCCTGTCTGCTCTCGTGGGTCAATCGTCAAATACGATATCCGTGATAGTGCTGCGTGTGCCGTTGCTACAGGGCAAATATTTTCTGTGATCATTGCCTTCATATCTAATGCCAGATCCCATCTCATTGACAGATCACCTGTTTCTTCCGTGGGCATTTTGCCGATGGTCAATCATTGTTCGTTAGATGGTCGTCATCAATGGAATCCTCCACTGGAAAACGGCAACACCGATGGCGTGTCGCTGAGCAGTGTTTTTTTGAACATCATCCTTCATCTACGATCCCCCGCAATCTGCGCTCCGGTCCCTTTCGTACTCTGGAAACCGCTCCTGTTGCTCGATTGCGCCACCCAATCTCTATGATCTGGATAAACTAATTTACTAATGAAGAGGCATCTGAGTGTGGGGCACATTTTTTGATACAAGACTGGAATCACCTCTGCGTCATTTGTGCTACTCTCCGTTGCCCTGATCCTCTGGGCTGACATCTGTAGATACAACCTCAGCTAAGCCAGCCTCGTTGCCATGGGCAATTGGCTGCGAGATCATTCCAAATCCAGAGTCGATCCCTCGCCATCGCCTCTGGCGGTCATGGTCATACACCTCCCGTGTGCCAATGATGAACCGAGGCATGGTGACATACATAAGCGTATCATTAGCTTGGAGTAGGATGTCCACAAAATAGTTAGAGAGATCAGGCTCATCATGTATTGCGTACAAGACATTGAAAAGCAGAGTGCTGTCCGCGGTTTGTTTTGTTTTAAGAGTGAGAGATAAACAGGGAGGGTAAACATGTGAAAATGACAGAACAGGACAAGGAAAACGTACAGCATGAAATAGAGTACTCCTTCCCTCACGAATAGTGTCATATATCGATTGATCTGCCGCTGCTTCGTCAGACGGTACATCTCAACCATTTGTTTGACAGTTGGAATGATAGCCAGGATTGCCAACGTAGTGCCGAGAACAAGTCGGGGAATTGCTCTGAACAGAGTTGATGGTCCCGTCGTGTAGGTCCTGCAATAAGTTTTCTCAACCACTGCTAAGGAAAAGAAAGGAAAGATAGCATTATGAGTGAGGCTACATGCAGGAGTTCCATTTTGTATACAACATACCTGACAAGGTCTTGTTAGGGAAGTAATAAATGATGTTCCAAACACAAGAAACAATCATTTGCACCAAATAAAGAAAGAGGAGAACACTAAGAATTCGTTTCGATTGATTCCACATTGCATAAACACGCAGAATCATCAACACTGTGATTGAAGTCAGCATGGACGAAAGCCAGATGAGGAAGATCTGGCTCACGATCGGCAGCAGCGAGGAACAAAACATAGCTCCATATCTCAACTAAGAGGAGTGCATAACCTTCAAAACAGCACTACATCTCATAGGGGGCTGGTGCAGGAGAAACGTGCTTACACCTGTTCGACAGTTATGTAACATTACTGTATCACTTCGAGGACAATATACACACATCTACGAAAATATGATCATTAGTGGTGGGCTATACATAGAGCAGGCAGAGACTGACTTCGATGGGCCCAGGCAAAAAATCGGTATCAGCTGTGAATTTAATATTTGGTCAGTTTGACCTATCATGATATGCAGTCATCACGCCTGAATGTACCAATGGCACCCGCGCTGGAGACGAATTCAAAGTTAGCTGTGTAGATATATGTCAGGGAGGACCTACACAATCCAAGCACCACCAGCATAACGAACCTATCCGAATGATCAATTTGAAACACAAAGCATCCTATGAGTCAAGCCATACACATACAATAACAAAGAGCGTGGATACCCAAGACCAGTGTCTGCACTGCGGTTCATCAGGGAGGCGTGGATTAACTGAACACTGTCTCATTCTTACCCAAATATAGTCTGCCTTCGGATATCATTAGCAATAAAGTAGGTAAACAATAAAATGAAATACCTCTCTTGCGAACACAACAGGGTTGCGATTATCCGTTTAAAATCAGAAGTGGCATGCACCAAATACTACTCACTGTAGTCATATACAACAATAGCGATCTCTGCGACTGTGTTTGCTTATCAAAACAATCACCAAACGGTGATTTGAACGATCGCATCGTACCCATTGCATGGTGATTTATCTGGTTATAGTTCAGATCCTGCATTGAGCTGGAGGACACTTCATGTAAGTGAGAATGACCAGTAGCAATGTTTGACTGACGGAAAAACACCGGACGGCCGAAGGAGAATGGGGGAGCCTGGTGAGAGATTGAGGAGACCCGCCGGCAGTTAAGTACACTGTCCGGTGTATCAGCTACTTGCCCAACGACATGCTCAGAAAGAGCATTATGAGTAAGTATTGATGATGGGATGATTTAATGTGAAAGTTTGGGCGATGCAAGTGGATGCGAC
Source organism: Pulveroboletus frians (assembly GCA_038089395.1). NCBI lineage: Eukaryota > Fungi > Basidiomycota > Agaricomycetes > Boletales > Boletaceae > Pulveroboletus > Pulveroboletus frians. Next base: position 9,314 of record JBBPKT010000369.1, on the reverse strand, counting down.
ACAAGTCCAGCTAGCTGGGACACTCCATTAATCGCGCTGTGAACAAATTCGTTACTACACAAGGGTGCCCATCACCGGTCAACACGCTGGTCTATACAAAGGGAACCTTAAAAGACAGTTAGACTACCAGGATGGAGCCACAGCCGCACCTCGTTGCCGCGTTGAAGACAACCCTGGATGCACGAACGAGCTGATTTGTCGGACCGAGCGACTTGTCTGCAATACCAATACTCGCCAAAGTTCTAGCGGTATCACCATGTCGGGGTAGTCAGAATGAGCGGTCTGAGTAGGGTTGAACGTTGACGCCGGCACTTGACTCAGCGGATATTTGCAGAGGGTGATCCGCGCGAAAGGCCGAACACAAAAGCTTACAGATTTCTTGATCATATCACCCGCCCATAAAATGGAAGTGGTCGACCTGTGTCAAAGTAGATATTACCTTTGGTTTCTCTCTGAATATCAACATGTAATAGCCGCAGACCATGCTTTTTTTGAGCCAGCCGTCAATGTCCGCAGTCTAACGTACTCTAGAGTGTCAGATTTGATGCGTTGGTTACAGCTCTGTCAGCGCTGGCGTACCCGCTTGCGCTGCGGTGCGGCAACAATTCATATTCCTGTCCTACATCAACACCACTCAAGCAAAGAGAAGGCTGCTGACCCCGATCAACTAGGCCCTGCCAACCCACGTTTCCCCTGCTCGCAGCCCTTCGTCAATGACAGGGATGAGCGGTGTGCGTGAGGAGCGTAATGGGCTGGAACTCTTTGCCTGTTTCTCGATGTCGTTCCGTGATCTGTTTTCTATATTAAACGCTCGTGCTTCGTGTTCTGTATTAAAGCATCAATGGACCGTATATTTCATCCTTGGTCTACAAGCAAGGTGATTTCCGTCAGCAACGCCGACCGCTTGTACCTGGGAAGTACCCGCGAAGAGTTGCCGTTGGGGAGTAAAGTCATAATTTTTGAGTTCATCCGTCTCTTCCGTACGGTGTCGGACTCTCCTCTATCCTCCCCGCCTTGGCGAGCTGGCCCCCAATCCCGATCGTATCCTGCAACAAATCTTCTCCGAGCAACTTCAGCTGACCCGGCGCCTTCCCCTTCTGTTGATGTCGCATAGGCGGAATTCCAAACACCGTCTCTTCCGTCACCTCCGAAACTTCACTCTGACCTGCCTCGTACCCACCCTCGGAGTCAAAGCTGTCGTCGAAATCGTCCCTGTCCCTGGAGCCGGCTTCGAGCGCACGCGCAAACGGGTGCACAGCGGCCTCTTCTCCACCTTCAAATTCATCGGCACCCAGTGAGTCGCTCGAGTGGTTCGAGTTAGATGACCCAAAAGAATCATCCGGACCGGGTTCACGGGACGATGCCATTAGGAAAGCTGTGGAAGGCTGGCTAGAATGAGCTGGTTCATCGCTGAACGAGTCTGAATCCGAGTCTGAATCGGCGTCGGGGTGCGGTCCCAACTGGTCCGCGCTCTGGTCGTCTTGATGTAGATCAAACACGTCCAATCCTTGATGTTCAGGTGTACGCAGCTCGTCCTCCCTGATCGGGGGAGCGAGCGTGCTGCTCCTGACATCCGCTTGCGAAGATGCTGTTGAATGCGATATAGATGCACCAGAACCAGCTTTAAAGCTGGACTCTGGCATTTCAAGCCCAACGCGACGCATCATAGCTGCTAAACTGCTATCGGTGTCGTTGCTATCTGTCCAGGAAGGATACGCGTGCCGAGTGTACCTTGAGAGCGAAGGTGGGGTTGGAATCGTGCTCATCGTGTCATCTTTGACTGTACTAGGGCCGTAGCCAAACGCAGGCGTTCTCATCTTGTTCGATGCTGCGCTGTTCACGGATCCGAATTGGCTTTGCATGTCGCCCAGCAGATCCCGCCTGATACGCTCTGCCGCTTCCTTCCCTGGTGTTCTCCCGAGAGTGGGCATCATGTCTTTTCCAGGCGTCCGCCCAAGCGGTGGCAAAAGTCCAAGTCCCACACTGGACCGCGGCGCCCTCGCAAATGCCAACGTGCGTGGCGGAGACATTCCCTGCATCAAGTCAAGCGAGTCATCGAAAGAGTCATTGAACACGGCGAATTTCGGGCCCTCGTTCGAGTCCGATGAATTTTTCGTCAGGGAGGGCACGTTCAACGCAGATGAGGATGCGGATGCAGATGTAGATGTGGACATGGACGTGGATGGAGAAACGGTAGGAGGCTTTCTTGGTGTCCGCTCATACCGCGGGCGACAGGGCGACGGAAATACAGGCTCGTTTGCCAATTTAGCTGGAAGTAAGGATTGGATGTGTTTTGGGATGGCGATCGGAGTCTTTGGCTTGACCTTGAGCGGTGAGACATACGCGTTCGTCACGTTTGCACGAGGAGTCGGCAGCGTGTTCCGAGGGATAAGTGAAGACTGGATCTTGGCTTTGGGTTCGTCACGCTCAAGCTTCGAAGCGCCTTTCTCCGCCATCTCTTGACCGATCAGCGGGAGTTGTTGGACAGTGTTCTCCTCTTCATACATAAGACTGTCTGTAAGAGATGACGAGTCCTGTCGCACAGAGGCTTCCTCTTCCTCTTCGCGCGCAAAACTTTGGAGTTGACTTTTGAGACGGACCACCGGCGACTCGAGAGAGGCGCTCCAGGAAGGCTGATCGTCCGTGGTTTGATCAGACACATGCCCAGGACGTGCCGGGGTCGAAGAGACCGCATTTGCAGGCATGAAGGAGCTTTCAGACACGGTCACGTCGTACGTCCCAGTAGTCATCTCAGAAGGCTGATGCGAAGGGGTCACATTCAATCCATCCTCGGGCCGGGAGATGGATGCCGATTCAGAATCCAGAACAGATGGCTGGGACTGCTCATCGTGCACGGAGTCGTAGTCCTCGACCGTCGGTATATGCACTTGCGCGGCCTGCTCATAAAATGACGTCCAAAACTGGGAAAGAAGTCTGAGATGATTACGTGCCAGAGTCAGACAACGCTGTTACCTTGGCCGCTTCACGAACCGGCTCCGTACCGAGCGCATAACGCTTCACGGCTGGCAGCAACCTCGTTGCCATGAGATGCTGAATCCTCGAAAAATTGGCATCTATGTTCTTTCCACGATCGTTCGCTGTTGGGGACACGACGACGATGCGGTCTGTTTGCTCACCTGCAGCTTAATGGTGATCAGCTGTTCAATCTGATCAATCTGGTCATTAATAGGTGCATTGGTGTCAAGTCCCGGAACAACGATAGATGTGGGGTCCGTAGACGGACTCCATCGCGGTGGATTGGGTTCAATGGGTGTGGTCATCGTCGCCTGCACGGACCATCGGGTGAGAACATGGACATATGAGACGCGTGTGGTCACACGTGACAGACGCGTCCCTAGTACGAATGCAGAGTACACCGACGAGTAGCTACTATCTAATCTGACGGGTGGTCAGTGACGAAATCAAATCATTCCCTCCCTGTCCGGAACTGCTATCTGTGCCGAGCGAGCGAAAACTGAACCACCCGGTCTATTCGTCGAGCGTGGTGGTGGTGGCCCTGCTGCCTTCGTGCTGTCGAACGATCGTGGTAAATGTGATCTTGATGGGGTCGAGGAAGCACTATTCGAGTCACTTCGAGCGAGCGACGGTCGACGCACGCGAGATGTCGGTGTTGAGGGAGGATTCGCAGCTGAAGGCGGCGATGAGGACGAATTAGATGCATTAGAAGTTCGAGAAAGAACGGGGGGTGGGATATCTAGTCGGGTAGGCACGCTCTGTGAAACAGATGTAGATGGTGCTTTGGGATGCTGAGCCAAGAGGTCATCGAGGAGGTAGCGGAAGTCGAGACCAAACTCTTGTAGTAGCTGTAGGACGATCAACAGGGAAAGCGCAAAGCATGGAAAAAGCACACAAACTTTTCGGCTCTGTGAATGGGTGATCTTGAGCGCTTCATTGATAGTGGGTTGGTCCACATCCGAGCTATACACCTGCTTCCTGAACATTTCAGCATACAGCTCGATCTGCTTTTTTGCCCAGTCGATGAAACCTGGGCCGCCGCATGAGTGACCTCTTCCGGAGCTAGAGACTGTACTCACCAGAGGTCATTTCATGCTCCACGAATCCAGCGAGGAACCAATCCGCAGTATGCTTAATCGCTGTAAACATTACCACTGCGAGATTATGTATATAGAGGCCGACATGCCCTTCAAATGTAATGGCTCGAACATAACTCTTGATCGCCGCCCCTCTGGCAGCCAGAAACGTCTCTCGGGCTCGAGCCACAGCGCCAAGACGCAGTAAGTGGCCCACAAGTTCCACGCACACGGACCTTGAGTTCTTTGGGCGAGCAAGCGCGTCCAATAGGGCCGATGTCAGTGCAGCAATAAGCGGTGACAGACTTGGATGAACTCGAGCGGACTCAGCCAGCCTGACAGCGCGAGGCCATACATGAAGGGCAATAGCAACAGTCAAGTCATCCGAGAGCTCAGAAAGTTCACGCGCATTACGGTCGTCTTTGGCCCTCGCCGAGAATTCGGCTGTGGCAGGCGATGAAGAATTTGCAGCACGGGCTAACTCGGTCATCCAGTCGGAGAGTGGAGGAAGCTTGTCGGGGTTGAAGACTGCAGAGGCACGCTGCTTTGTGCAGGTGAAAAGGGAACTTTGATGAGAGAAAAGGTTGACGTACGTCTCCCCCTGAATTAGCGCCTGCCCATAAACTTTTCCTACGCTCATTCTCGCCCTCACGTTCCTTGCGCCTACGAACTGCCAATTCCTCCGCCACTTGGCGGAACTGCCCGAGCAGTATCTTTTTATCCGTCGGAGCATCGGTACGATATACATGTGTCTCTTTGCCGTAACGGACTTTGAAGACGTTGGTCATGCCTATGGCGAGTCAGGAGAAGAAGCATACATTAGAGCTGACTTACTCGCAGTGTCTTTGGTGTCAAGGACCAACATCTCATTCAGGAGCCAGCATCTCTCGGCGACGAGCTTGCCCGCTGTTTCGGCAGCACTGCTGGTCCCTGAAGTGGGGGGAACTGTGCCACCACCTCTTCTTCTTCTGGCGACCAACACGGCATCATCCAATATGACGAATCGAACCATACTGATGACCTTGTATGTCGCTGCATTCAACTCCCAAACACCGTCCATTTCAGCGACGACATGCCTCCCTGGAGTGGCGGGTGCAAACTTGGCAGAACCGGATATCTGTGAATGTAATGTTTGCATCTGGGAGGCATAAAGGATGCGGAGATCCACGACGGAAGAACGCGCAGCGCGTCTACGTTCTAAAAGAAAATAAGTTGTGTGAATAGTATGAGGGAGAAACTGACCTGCGACGGAGGCGGATTCGTCGATGTGCAAAAGAGAGGGCATACTCTTCCATTCCTGAAGACTTTCCTTGAGCTCGAGCATCTCGTTCTCAAGAACGCTGATCTCCTTTGAGACCAGGACGAATTCGGCATAACTACGTCATCTGTAAGGCCAGCCTGGAGAAACAAGGTGGGCTGTACAGACTTTTTGAAGACGTTGCGCTGCAGCTCGACGGCGGTGTCGTCTTTGAGGGATCGCAGTGAGGACTGGAGGGACTTGAGTTCTGCCTCGGTCGAGTTTGCGAGCTTTGCTTTGAGATCTGGCGATTCTCGTTGTGAATGATGCCTTTGGGGTGGTTGCGAGACTCACAGCCATCTGGGTCAAAGTCCTCCTTGTCAAGGAGACGCTGGTCGAGGGCACGGGGATCTTCCTTGACCTGAGCGGTGTCGAGTACGATCTCGTCAGGATCGCGTTGTGGACCGGGTCTGAGACCGAGGGGGATGGTTGGCACGGTCGGCGTGGAGACCTCAGTTGGTGCTGATATCTCTGCATATCTGAGAGACATCCGCTTCTTCATCTTGTCATCGACGACGGACTTGCGAGCATTCCGCCCCGCCGTCGACGACCCCTTTGAGAGCTTCGAGGCATTGCGTTTGACCGGTCGTGATTCCGAGGCACGTCCTGAGCGGAGCGACTGCATGGTCGTGGTAGTGGTAAAGCTGTGAACGCCTCTTGCCTCCGCCCAGCATGCACTCGCAGGACCACTCACGCCCGAACTCGTTCTACAGTTCAGAGTTGGGCGAGACACGCAGACAGCGTCAGTTTCGCACATCCAACTCGCCCCTTCAACAGCCCGCCGACGCCGCCTACGACCCCGACGACGTCCCCCTCGGCGCTCTCGACAACCACACGCACGACCCGGACGACTTCTACGTCCAGCAGCCTATCGACCAAACCCCCGTTCGTCCCATCCAGGCTTCCCGCTCTGTCCGCGCACCATCACCTTCCCAACCGCCAAACGGGCCCCTCCTTGATCACTCCCATCTCCGTCCGGGCAATCAGGCCTCCCTCCTGTCCCACGACCGCACCCTCGAACTCTATCGTGCCAATGCAAAGAAAACGCAAGACCCAGATCTCCAGTTCGAATTTGCCGTATTCATGATCGATGCCTCCAAAACGTACCCGATACCGGAGCGCACCCCGGGCAACGTGATGGACATTGAGAAGGCGATTGAAAAGAGAGAAAATCTCGTTACAGAGGCACTCGCACTCCTCAAGCGTCTCGCCGATCGTGGTCATCCTGCCTCACAGTATTTCCTTGCTGATTGTTATGCAAACGGGATTGGTACATACAAGGCAAAGCAAGACTTTGATCGTGCCTATCCCTTGTTCGTGCTTGCAGCAAAGCATGGTCATCCCGACGCAGCTTACCGTGCTGGCACGTGTTGCGAGAATGGCTGGGGCTGCAGGCGTGAATCTCCCAAAGCCCTCCAATTCTACCGTAAAGCAGCCGCCGCGCTCCATCCCGGTGCTATGTACCGTCTTGGCATAGCAGAGCTCAACGGCGAGCTAGGCCTCGCCAAGCGACCTAGAGAAGGTGTTAAATGGCTCAAACGTTCTGCGGAGCATGCGACAGCCGAGTTTCCGCATGCTCTCCATGAGCTGTCCCTTTTGCACGAAAAGGGCATCTACAACGTGGTCTTTGTGGATACCGAGTATGCCATCGAACTTCTTGCCCAAGCATCCGAATTGGGCTATGCGCCATCCGCGTATCGATTAGGGGAGTTCTACGAGTATGGTAAGCTAGGATGTCCTCAAGACCCTGCACTCTCCATTCATTACTATGTGAGAGTCTGATCCGGATCACCTATTTGTGTTGCGCCCTGACGAGACCCTAGAACATTGCGGCACAGCAAAACCACCGTGATGCATGCTTTGCCCTTACTGCATGGTATCTCGTTGGTTCACCAGGGGTGCTTCCGCAGTCGGATACTGAGGCGTACCTATGGGCAAAGAAAGCTGCAGAGGCCGGTCTTGCCAAAGCAATGTACGCTGTCGGGTATTTTCTGGAAGTCGGGATAGGGACGGCGCCAGATCCTCAAGAGTACGTGTCCGTCTGTATTTCATCTGTCGTCCAAATTGATCAGGGGTGTGATAGGTCCATATCCTACTACACGAAGGCAGCTGAGCTGGGCGACAAACGTGCGCAACAACGGCTCAAGGGTGGTCCAGCCCCAGGCCGCTCGGAGTCTCTTGTCGTTCGTGCAGATGGCCCAGATGGGAAGAACAGTACCAACAAGGACTGTATCATCATGTGAAGTCAACAAGCTTGCGGCATGTTTAGCGGGCACGCTTCATTTCCGTTGCTCGATAGATGGTGTCCTGGACGTAATCAGGGACTCTTGTTTCGTTGAACCTACCCATGGACACGGACAGTAGACGTGTTTGCCATCTAGTCCTATTCCTGCGCTACACTTACCTCCGCTCTTTGATCACACGTTATCTCTCACCTGGGCATGGCATCTCATTCCCCCCTTTGCTTTGTCCACTTTGTTCCTGTAGATCCTTGGTGTCCATCAGCCTACGCCTGCACGCCTTCTCAGTGATCTATTTTGCGCATAGATATCCAGCACACATAGAATACTCATAATATTGATTCCCCACGAACTCTTGGCTCGTTAGGGTGCCTGGCAACGGGGCATTGGATAACTTGTCAGATTCCGCTTGTAATATCACTTGTAATGTCTATACAGAGCAATGCTTCTTACAATGTCCGTCGACGGCGTAGTCCCTGTCTGCTTTAGCACCAAAGATGCAAGAAGGGCCGCACTACGTTGCCACTCGGAAGCGCAGCATATTCAGTTCTTCAGACTGTCGCGAGTACAGATGAGGGATGGTCCTACAACGATAAAGAGGTCCTACACACCTTGCGATGCATTCGATTTCAAAGAGAACGTCCTTGGGGAGTCGGGCAACCTCGACGGTGGAACGTGCAGGCTTGTGGTCCCCAAAGAACTTGGCATACGTCGCATTGACGGTGGCAAAGTCGTTCATGTCCTTCAAGAACAGCTATCATCGCAGAAGATACACATGTAGATGGTTTGAGTGGTCAGAATCGAACCCCATCTCACACACTCACAGTCGTTTTGACGACGCGACTGAGATCGGAGCCACTGGCCTCGACGATGGCCTTGAGGTTAGTGATTGCCTGTTCGGTTTGCGGGATGATCCCGCCTGCGACGACTTGCGCGGTCGAGGGGTTGATTGGTACGCAACCCGAAACGAAGACGAGGTCGCCTGCCTGGACTGCCTGGGAGTAGGGGCCAAGTGCGGCGGGGGCAGCTGAAGAGAGCGTCAGATACGGCGAGGGCGAACCTGTAGGACGTACCCGCCGTCGAGATGGGCGTCAAGGAGGGGTGTGTCGCTGTCGACATGAGCCTGAGTGTCCGCGTAGTCGAGTACAAGGATCGCGCGAACATCCCAAACCCGGTCGAACACGAACACGCGTTTTGAATGTTCCGCCGTCTGTCCAACACATCTTTTCTTCTCCCCAGATCCATGTCTCGCCGTGATACGTCCAGTTCACCCGCACCGGAAGGCAAACGCGCAGCAAAACGCCAGAAACTCGGGCATCTTACCCCCGAATCTTTCAAGAATGGCGTCTTTATGGCCCCGATGGTCCGCTCCGGTGCTTGTACGCTAAATCAATTGCCCTTGCCGCATCCTACTCATCCACGCGTTACAGTACCGACCCGTCTGACTGCCCTCAAACACGGCGCAACCCTCGTCTGGGGTCCAGAGGTCGTCGACAAGGCCATCCTACACACCGAACGCGTCGTCGATCGTAAGCATCTCTTCCTCGCCTGTCCTCCTACTCAGCCCCTTCCAGCCTCTACTGGCGTCGTCTCCTACAACGGCAAATCGCGCGCCGTGTTCACTACCCACCCAATCGAGAAACCCTATCTCATCTACCAGATCGGTTCTGCCAACCCCGAACTTGCCGTCGAGGCCGCTAAAACAGTAGCCCAAGATGTTTCGCG
>JBBPKT010000368.1:0-21636 GCA_038089395.1 Pulveroboletus frians | reverse complement strand
AGGAAGCGAGGGGAGTGAGGGAGTGAGGAAGTGACTGAATGAGAATCTGGATGAGACTAATGCGATATTTGTACTGAGGTATAAAGACGGAGTACAGAGGACTTATATACTAAAGTCCAATCAGAGTTCAGATGGAAGAATAGAGGAACACATAGTAAGGTACCTTGGGTAAAAGGAAAGCATATAGAGACAGAGAACATACATAGGAGGAGACATATGGTGTGGTGAAGGGCCTACAATAAGAATGAAGGGTTGAGGAAGGAATAAAGGATTGAGGGGGAATAAGGGGAATACTAAATATAGTAACTACAAAAATCCAAGAGGAAGGAATGAAGTCCAGGTATGGAGGTACAAAGTCCAGACTATGGAGTACTGGAAATGGAATGAGGGGTTTGGAGGATGGGATTTGGAGTGGATATGACATATCATCACAATATCAAGACTTGGATGACATCAGAGTTATTCAAGGAATATAATCATTATTTATATCTTTCTGACTTATTAAAATTTGTTTTTTCAGATGGGTGAAAAAGCTTGATCTCTGTATGAAACAAGAACAGCAACACATTCTTTTATTGGTCAATAATTTCTCTGGCCACTCAGTATCATATATCCCATCAAATATCAAGCTCAAGTTTTTGAAACCTAATATAACACCCTTTGTCCAGCCATGCAATGCTGGAATTATACAAACCTTCAAGGCCCTATACAGGTGCAATTTTAGTAATTGGGCAATAGATCTTGATGAAGCAGGTGAAGAAGAAATTTATAAAATCAATTTGCTCCAAGCAATGATAATGGCAAACAAGGCATGGGACTCCATGACACCAGAGGTCATCAAGAACTGTTGGAATCATACCCTTATCCAACCATAAGCCATAAATATATTTTTACCTAGAACATATCCTAATTCCTGATAGCGAGAGCTATATCACAGACAGTGGATTAGATTCTGAGTCTCTCTTAGACTTACCATCATCATCTCAATCAACAACTCCATATGCTGATCCTCTTGCCTGAAAGATTATCTATGAATTTGCAACAACTGACCTATTATTACTGAATGCAAAAATTCAACCAAAGGCTCACCTTGGAAATTGTTTTATTGATGCAGACTGGCAACCTGCTCTTCATGCCATAATGGATGCTGAAGGTGACTCTGAGACTTCTTTGGCAGTTATCAAACCTCTTGAGAAAGTGGCCATGCACAGGCCAGGACTCAAAATCCAAATCTCTCTTCGCCTAGAGCTACCTTTGCTAAAGTCAGCTGAGATGGAACTACTGGAATCCATAGATATGCTGAAGTCACAAAACCACATTTTCAACCCTCCAACCCTCAAAGATTTGCTAGATCCTCCTGAAAAGACCAAAATCCATGAGGTTGAGCTGTTTTTGGCTAGTGAGAAAGGTGAGGATGAGATTGTGGGTTTGGTGCAGCATGAGACAGCTGTGACAAGGGGTGAGGTAATGGAGATTGACTTGGACAAGGAAAAAAACCCACTGGCACAATGCATTTCGAAGGTTCAGGCCATAGACCTATGCAAGGAGCTTGAGATGGCAGTATTGGAGTATGGTGAGGGTGAAGATTTGGCATTGTCAAAGCAACTGTGTCATTTTTGCACACAGTTACAGGGTCAGGAGATTGCAAGTATAAAGCTGAGCAGACAATGTTGGATCAGCACTTTGTACATCATGCATTGTTGTCATAGGAGTTGGGCCAGTAATTGATACCCTGTCACACTTATGTCACACTTTGTCACCCTTCCTCATCATGCATATCCATAATAAGACATAAGGGTCTGGTGGGTCCCAACATTATGCATTATGAGCATATTAACTGTAGTAAGAGAGTTGCATCACATAAACATTACTAATATGTAACATTTGTGGTGACACACAGGTGCACTGCATAGGGGCACACCCATGCATTTGCCTACCCATCCATGATAGTGTTGCTAGTCCAAGGAGCCCCCCAAGTTACAGAGTTTCAAATATGCTACTAGGCCTTGCACCTATCACTAGGGGCATGTAGGAACTTGCTATAAATATTTAGTACTTCAGCTTGCATAATTTGTTTCAAGTGCTGGTGGTGTTTTAGGTGCCAGTGGATGACTGTAAGTAGTTACATCCTCTCTAAAGGTCGTATGCTCAACAACCGCATTGCAATCCCCAATACATCTCGTGCACAAATATAAAGCCATAGCCTTGCCTTTGCTTTACCCAGATCATTCTCACCTTTCACTACGAGGATCTCCCAAGCACTCGAGATTGCATGGGCGAGACGAAATGCGAACGTGACTACGCCGCTTGGTTCGTGTGTCTTGAGCGCAGTCTTTACGACGTCTGGATACGACCCGAGCAAAATCGCGATGTCTCGGGCATGCCCGGACTCGGCAAGCGATGAAGTATCAATTTGGGAAGGCAAAGGGAGGGGAAGGAGTTCCGGGTTTTTGCGCTCCATAGACGTTAGTCGGACGTGGGCGTATTGTAAGTAAGGTCCAGTGTCACCCTCGAATGACAACATACGATCCCAGTTGAAGGTATAGTTATTGATTCTGCCAAAGGGACGTTAGTGAACCAGTATGTTCGACCGTTGCCCGAAGCATACCGCTTGGCAGCCATGTCTTGAATCTTGATGCCGGTGATACCCACCTCCTGACTGACATATTCGGGATCCTCAATGGAATTATACTTTTCTTCGTTCCGTTTCATCTGCTCAAGCATCACGGATGCCGCTTCCTTGATTATCTGGTCCAAGAAAACCGCAGTGCCTTTCCGGGTGCTCATGCCGAGCACCATCCCATAGTTGACATGTTCGAGGCGATCGGCCCATGGGAAGTTCATCAGCTTCAGTATTTGGAAAAACTGAGCTAAATGTAGATCCTGTTGGGACGCAACGACGTAGATCATCTTGTCGAACTGGTACTTTTCCCAACGTTCGATTGCACCGGCGATATCTCGAGTGAGATAGATCGAGGTTCCGTCTAATAATCTGTCTCAGATGGACTCTCGCTAGCATTCAAGCATAAACCTACCCGCTTTCCGGAGGACTGCTTTTCCCAACTTCCATTTATCCAGATCAACGAGTTTTGCTCCGTTTGAGTCGCTTATTAACCCAAGTTCATCGAGACGCTCAATTGCTGTATCCATCCACGCCTTGCCGACTTCGCTCTCGCCAATGTATCGATCGAAAGAGACATTCAGCCGATCGTATTCTTCGATATACTTCGTAATGCTCAACTCCCGCCATTCTCGCCAGTTGGAAAGGACGCCCTCGTCGCCGTCCTCCATTCGTTTGAACATCCGCGCGGCTTCGACTTTGATATTAGGATCTGTGTCGGCCTCCTTGCTCACTTTGACGTAAACGTCATATAAATGTTTAATCGCATTTTTGGAGAGCTCCTCTTTGGATCCGTATTTCTCGAATCCAGAAGCTATCATGCCGAACTAACTCAATGCAGCATGTCAGCATCAGCGTCGTAGAGGGCAGAAGTCATCACCTGTGTACCCCAGTCTCCGAGATAGTTTACTGATGTAACTTCCCAACCACATGCCTTGTATAGGTTTTGCAGGAATGCACCGATGATGGTGCTCCGAAGGTGTCCAACATGGAATGATTTTGCGATATTGGGAGACGAGTACTCGATGACAAGCTTCTTCCCTGCGCCGATGGAATTAGTTCCATATGACGCCTTTCCAGAGGGGCTGTCATGCGTGAGGGTATGAATCTGATTCAGGACTTCGCGAATGAGACTCGCGTTGTTCAGTTGGAAATGAAGGAATTGTTTATCGTGTGTTATCGATGCAATGAAGTCGTCAGGCTGGAACTATGAAAAAGACCGTGTCAGCAAGCTGCGGATTAGTTCGCAAGGGCAGCGTGGGGCCACGGTCAGGACGTACATCTTCCAGTACCGTCTTCGCAAGTTCGTCGGGTTTTCCGGGGAGTCGGAATCGGGGGAGGGCAACTGTGAAGTCGACACCCTTCTTTCCGTAGTCGACCCCCGAGTACGCTTGTTCTATCGTGAGCTGGGGCAACCGATCGGATATGCGTTTGGCGATAGCGATCCGGAAGGCATCCAATACGCAAGAGGAGGGGTCCGTTCCAGGGACGTGTGGCAGAGATGGGAGAGACGAAGCCATGGTAGCCAGACGTCGAGTGTACCAGCGGATGCTCTTCGGGGTGAGAGGGGATCTAGCCAGCCACGCCAGGGCTTTTATGTTATGTTCCTTTAGGCAAAAGATGGATCGAGTCAGAGGATGATAGAAAATAATAATTAAATACATAAACCCATCTACGTCACTGACCGCGATGTTGTCCCGCTCAAAGTCACAGACACGACCGTTGAACGCGCCCCCGTCTTCCGCTCGTATGCGAATTGTCAACGATACCGTCATCGAACGTGACCGGGAGGGTCCAATCCCCTCCAGCTTGAGTCTTCTCTCCGCTCGCAGACCCTCGTGGGCTCCCCCACTTCACGATCTTCCACAAGACGGTGTCTCCGCTGGCATTGCATCATACCGTGATGTCCCGACTCTCAATTTCACCCCCTCAGCAAGCCAACGGTCCCAACCTTCCACATCCCCGGAAGATGGAGGTAACTTCAGAAGGAGTTTACAGATCGACATGAAAGACCTGGTTGGGGATGCCGTTGGTAACGTTGGTCGCTTGGAACGTTGATGCTGCCGGTCAAATTTCTCTAACCCAAGTATGTAGATGAGTATTAGCCCAACGAGTCGCGATATCGTTCTTGCAGCGTAAGCAAACGCGGTTCGCCTGGATCATCCTCCTAACTATAAAAATGCCAGTCGGCGCGGGTTGTTCATCATCGACCTTGAAGCGCCTCTCGAAATACCGAGGTTCCTGCCTCAAGGTGGCACATGGGATGTAGCTGACGTTCAGTGGAATCCTCACCGAGCCCGAGCAGAGTACATTGTCTCCACCTCCTCAGAAAAGCTGTATGTTCTAGCTCTCCACATGACTTGTTACTCAACCAGATTCTAGTCTTATATGGAACCTCATGATGGTAGGAAAGAGTTCAATTGAGCATATCTTACACTCCCATTACCGTGCGATAACGGACATCAACTGGCACACATCAGAACCAGACATAGTATCTAGTGTTGGAATTGACTCGTGGTTATGGTCTTGGGACCTCCGAGAACCGCGCAAGCCAGTGATGGGTAAGAATTATCTGGCGTATGCTTGTCACTCGCTGATATTCCCCAGGCCTTTGTGCATTCAACTGTAAGAATTTCAATACACTACCATCCACTTCTCCTGATCACTTTTCAGCTGGAGCCACCCAAGTCAAATGGAACCGCATGGACCCGAACGTGCTTGCATCCTCTCACATGGACGAGGTGCTCATTTGGGATCGTCGAGTTAGCCCTCCTCTCCTCCTCCCTTACCAACCCTAACTTCAACACACAGAAAGGATCCCTTCCCACCACTCGCATTCGCGCTCACAATGCCAAGATATACGGGATCGACTGGGCACACACTCGGGCGCATGATATCGTCACATGCTCTCTGGACAAGACAATCAAAGTTTGGAACGTGCAGGACGTATCAGCCCATGATTTTCCGCAAACCCAGTTTTTCTTTCGAAATAGTTCAAAGCAACTAGCACAACCTCTAACGATGATTACGACACGCTATCCCGTATGGAGGGCACGCAATTTACCATTTGGTGCAGGTATATTGAGCCTACCGCAAAGAGGTGAAACAGCCCTTGAAATGTGGGTGACCGGCAACGACATAGTACCAGTAGAGGTGTTTGAGGGGCATACAGATGTAGTCAAAGAATTTGTTTGGAGAAAGGGAGGTTTGGGTGCGTACATATGCACCCACCCTATGGTCGTGTCACCTGAGCTTGCGACGATGGCTACTTTTTTGCTCGCAGATGGTACGGAATACCAGTTGATCACATGGTCCAAGGATCGGACCTTAAGGTTTTGGCCCGTGGATTCGGACACTATGGAAGCAAGTATATTCCCAACGCCTTTACTTCACGGGACTTATCAGTTTCCGAACTAGAAAGTGGGATATACCCTTGGGTCCTCCAAAGTACCCATCCAATCACAGTCGTCTACTGACTTTGGGGAATCATCTTTCCGACATCCACCAGAAGATTCAAATTCAGATCCAGCTCTGCCCGCCCCGGTTGGTTTGCGAAGCATGTTAGTAGAGGTGCGTGCCGGCCCCGCGTCAACGTTGGGGGCAAAGAAGCCTGCGAACCCGGTGCTACAACCACATCATGGGAGTGCTGCGAGAGGAAAGGGAATACTATTGTTTAACCCAGGAACACCGGAGTCCCAGCACCAGAAACATCTTCGTTATCCACAAGTCCTTGACGAGAACGTCCAAGCTCGCATTCGAGATGACCCAGACGAAAACAAAAGCCAAACTGCTAGCCAACTACAATCGGACAACCGAGCCGTCCCGATCCCGAGTACAACCATGACGATGTCACGAGGCCATGCAGGCGGCGGGAAGGGCACAAGGGTAGGTATGGATGCGTTTACGTGGTTGGCGAGTGTTCGAGTTGGTGAAAGAAGGGATGGGAGCTCTGGCAGAGACAGCGGGGTGAGTAGTGGTTCAAGATCAAGAGCTTCCCACGGAAGGGATGGCGAAACTACGACTGCGGCGAGCCAAGGGCATAAGAAGAGAAGTGAAAGTCGGCTCAGGGAAGGTAAAGAGGTTGAGGGAGCTCACAGTTTATCCGACGAGTAAGAATGGTTGCGATACATGAACCACTGCTGACAACAGCACTAGAATCACTTCAGTACTCACGAAACTTTCCACGTCCAAGATCCGGCTCGAGAAAGTGGGTTTCTTTGCTATATTTTTACCCCTTTCTCACTTTTTCTAGCACGATCTCACTAAAAAACGAGCTTGTACATTAGGTCTGCACGGTCCTTGGGGAGAATCCTCCTCCGTCTTCATCCGCGTTTCCTTCCGGTTTCCGAAAAGTTATCCCCACGCCCCCCATCCTAAAGGCACACCTGAAATTGATCTAGAGCGCAATCCGTTGATATCGATGCAGAACCGAGCCTTCATGCTTCGGCGCCTGAAGACCATCAGAGAGCGTCGGCGGCCGTGCCTTGAGGCGTCCCTTAGATTTTTACTGTTCGGGGATGAAAACGAACAGGTAGGCATTCCGGTAGACATGAGGTCGGAATCATCTTCGGAAGAAGACGAAGGTCCGGTCATCAGAAAGTCTAGGGATTTCACCGTCTCGCTGTTAAGAAATAATAAGAATCTAGCGGAGCCAAGAACTTCACAAGGTGTTTTTGGCCCGAACGGTAAGACCTTGCTTCTCACCTCTTATGACGAGCTTTTATGAACCATCTCCCGGATAGAGGAATTGATTTGCTTTTCCAGAGCACTCCCTCGAATCGTCCTTCCCCCCCAAATCAGTGGGGGGAACGAAATTTCGAGTTCACCAACTACTCCCTCGCGCTCGCCGCACTCCCCGAGGTTATTCCAATCGCCTGCGTTGCTCTCCGATGCCATCCGCCGTCTTGGACTAGCTGCTACAGACCAGCGTTCAGACGTGGACTCTCGACGACCGGGGGATAGCGAACATACGTTGCGCATCATGACCAACTTGCTCACCTTCTCCCAACAAAGAACACAATGGGGCACAAATGACCAGGGAAGCAATGTTTCCATGATTCCCACCCGACGGAGTACTGTATTCATCAGGCTGTCAACCGATATTTCCCTTGCACGACGAAAGGTCGCTGCGGCATATATTTTCCAAGCAGGCACACTGGAGGATTTATGTCAGTTCAACGCGAGCGTCGCCAGAAAACATGGGCAATTTGCCCACGAGAGAATGTTCAACACGCTTCAGAGCTTGTTCCCTTTGCATGCAGCAATGCAGAATATCTTTGGTGTAGTCGCTCACCAAGTTGTGAATCAAATGTTGGTATGTTCCGAGTGTCTAGAAGGATGTGGTTCAATAGGTTGCGTAGGCATAAAGAATTTTGCGCTACTCGCGATGTGCAGATGCTTGCCATGTTGGCTGTGGTGCTTCTCAAAGCCTACGCCTCTTCAATGGAACAGCGTGAGTACGTTTCACTCTCGATTGCAATTTGATGTCCAACTCTCGTGCTCCAGTCGCCACACACACACCATCCATCCAAGAAGCCTCTCCTACCATCTCAAAGACCGAGTTTGATTACTTTAGTTTAACTAGGTCCAAGGACCCCCGAGCGGCCGTACTGTCCCCTGCATGGCCACGGCTCCCCTCTACGTCTCCAACGACTACCAATTACCCCGTCGGTTCCTCACTCTCCACATCTAATTCTTCCCGAGGGTCATGGTCAAGTCTATTCAATACCGGAAGTGTCCGTCAATTCATGTCAGGCGTCCACGAGTCAATTTCGACGCCACTTGACACTCTACCTGGTAAAATCTCTGTTCCCATTCCTCAGCGTGAAACTGTTCTTCGTCTACCGAACGCAGATTCACCGCGGCACTTGCACAGAAGGGACCGGACATCGACCGTATCACCCATATCCAAGTCCTGGTCCGAAACGAACATGGTTTCGCCCCTCAGTCGACAATCCTTCCAGTCAGCGAGTCATGGCCGACGCTCAGAACGTCCACAGGCCAGTGGTGCGAAGCAAGCCATACACCAGAAGAAGCTCATTGTCCTTGAGGAGGAACGTCACCAGCACTCCCAAAGGCACGGTCCTGTTCCTCGTCGCATTATTTCAGGCTCACTGGACGTACCAGCAGAATGAAGCTGGCGCCTGAACTACTCTCACAGCTGGCGTGCCATATACTGGCATATGCGGACATGCTGTTCAGTTGGCAACTGCTGAATAAACGGCTCGAACTCTTGAATGCAGTCAAGACATCGTCCTTTATTAGGACACCACCCCAGAATCTAGATATGAGATTTAGTGCCTGTCCATTCCACATGTTCCTGGGCAATGCTAACATATACGCAGATATCCAGCCAACATGTGCACACTGTGGACATGGCCGATTGTTCGATGACGACGCTTGTTCATTGTGCGGTAACCACCAGAAAAATCCACGCTGTTCGGTGTGCAGGCTTCCGGTGAAAGGCAAGTTTTTCAAAGCGAAACCTTTGATAGAGGCCATCCAATAGAACTCGTTTCCAGGTCTTGCACGGAGCTGTGGTCAATGCTCTCACATAATGCATGTCAAGTGCTGGCGAGATCAGCAGCCCGATACCTGCGGGACAGGGTGTGGTTGCCGGTGTAGTGGCCTGAGTCCGGCAGGCCCGAAAAGCAATTCGTTCGTTCGCTCTCCCACATCTACTCCAGTGTCATTGCCATAGTATGACCCCGCACGATAACCAATGGATAAACCAATCCCTTTGGATGGTTGGATCCTTTTGCCTCTGCCACCTGCAGCTGTGAACTAAGGGACTCCGAGGGAAGGCGACAGTCCACAAGGAACGGCACCTATCCATATTCTTATGAACGGCCCTAGATTGTGTTTAACATTGTACTCGCTGTCAGCCATCTCAAAACCCTCCGGCGGCAGCGCCTGGATCTTTTTTTCATTTACGGTAACGGCGAATGTCTCACCGCTGTCTTCATGTACACTGGATCATCATGAAAGGTATATTTGAGGGTCCATGCCGTACTCAAGAGTCAGCGGTCCATATGCCGAGTCGGAAATACGAGGCCTGGTCACGCTCTTGAACCTCAAGGACCTCGTACTCTAGGCTTCTCAGGGGGCGCCTGTATGACAACCGCAATGGTACCGCGTAATTCCTACCCCCAAGGAGACTTCTGCCCTTGCTATACCCTCACTAGAATGGCCATATATACCACTTGTATGACCGCTTCGAAGAATAGGAAGGTGATGCGTCGTTTACGCTGAGCGTGGGATACCGTGGTGGCAGTTGTAGTGCTCGACAAGTCAGGTAGGACAACTGAACGGAGAGAGCGGAGCTGACCAGAGTGGGTGCGAGTCAGATCATTAAAGACGGAACGCAGGTAAAAGATGTACCAGGAAGAAGGCGTTGGCAGCGAATGCATAGAGGAACACTATGGAATATATGGTCGTCCCTGAATTTATTAAGCCCGTGAGTAGGGTCAATATGACTCTATGGACTGTGAGGACTTGTAGAAAACACGGAAGGTAGATGGTCACCTACCCAACGAATTTGTAACCTCCGTACGCGATCAGATCCATGACCTGACCTGGGCCTTGGACGTTGAGCAAGTAACATCCACCTTTTACAAAAAGGAAATCGAGTAGGACTACAACAAGAGCACGCGATGCAGATGCGCCGAGAATTTGTGGATGGAAACGCTCCTGAAGACCTGTCTGTAAGGCTGCTACGAGGATATAGGTGACCAGGGCCATGACTGCAGAAATGAATGAGGGGTGCAAAGGGCGGAGAGGACGGAGACACACGTGGAATGTACAAGTCCGGACAGTTTATATCGTCTCTTGGAGGCTGCCACTCTGTCTGGCCTGTCTCCAGACGGCGCACCTTCCGTGACCAGGGTTTATGCCTCCAAGGGAACACGACGAGCTGCAGTTTCTTCATGACATATGAATTAGAAACATTAAAATGGTGTTTTAGGAGAGATAGGGGGATTAATCCGCCGAACTGGGGGGGCATCAGTGCGCTGTCACGAAGAGAAGAAGCTGGCTGACATTCTTCTGCACGTACTCTTGTCCAGCAGCCACTGCGCTCTGACCGAGCTGCATGCCGAACTGAGCGGTCGTGTCATCCATACCCCATGCCGCAAAGTCTGGGACGGGGTGTGGGGCGGGCTGCTGGTACCGTTGGTAACCCTGAGGAGATGCGGGTCCAGGTCCGGGTGTCGATGGGGGTTCTGGGATGAACGCAGGGTGCGTCGGAACGGGATGTTGGAGGGGCGGGGGAGAGCGGGAGTAGTAGTTGGCCATCTCTGCGCTCGTCGTCGAACGTGGACAACCGCGACGGGGGTACATTGGAAACAAACACGACCAAACACCGCTTCGGACCGACGGTATAAAATCGCGTACTCTCGTTCACGTCGTCGTCGCGTCGCCATGTCTTTCTCTCCGGTGCGTGTGACCACCACACCCGCCATTAAAAACGCACCTTTGGTTGGTCTTGCAGAGGGTAACGGCTACTTCTCCAATGCGCACCTCGTTGCACTCGTCCTTGGTGTGCCTTTTGTCTTGAAGCGCATCACACCCATTGTCAATCGTGGCGGACTCAAGACCTACATTTTCCTCGTCATTCTCCTCGGTATTCCCATCACCGTTGCGTACTGGACGCTCGCCTCCACGTATGGAAAGCGCAGGAACCAAAAGGTCATCCTTCCTGCAAAGGAAATCGAGGAATACATCACCATTAATGACCCGGAGCTCAAGGCCCTTTATCACGGCAAAGAAAAAATCCCCATGCAGGTGTTCCATGATGCGTACTTTGAGGGGAAGATTGACTTCAACGGTGTGTCTAGCCATTTCATCCCCTAGATCGTTCACTCATTCTCTGCAGGTGACGTGCTGGATATCATGGAACAACGCCATGACTGGTCAAAAATGGTTTTCACGCCAGAGCTCTTCAAATATGTCTTTATGAACCTCTTACCCGAAGTCATCGTTCATTCCAAGAGCCAAGATGAAGAACAGGTCCGTGATCACTATGACAGAGGTGACGACTTTTATGAATGGTTTGTTCATTCATGATACCCCCATCTTCTTCTCATCCAACGGTGCCACTCAGGTTCCTCGGGCCTCGCATGGTCTATACCTCTGGTGTCGTTACTACCCTTGAGGAAACGGAGACTCTTGAACAACTCCAAGATAATAAGCTTGCCCTCGTTTGTTCTAAGCTTAATCTTCATCCTAATGACCGTCTGCTCGATGTCGGGTGTGGTTGGGGCACATTGGCTGCATTCGCCGCGAAAAACTATGGATGCGACGTCACCGGTATCACTCTCGGAAAGAACCAAACCAAATTCGGTAACGAGCGAATCAAAAACAATGGTGTCACTCCCGACAAGGCAAGAATCTTGTGTATGGACTACCGTGAAATTCCTGGAGGCCCTGGTCACTTTACCAAGATTGTTAGCTTGGAGATGGCCGAGCATGTAGGAATCAGGCGTTACGGTGCATTCATGAGGCAGATGTACGACTTGCTAGACGATGATGGCATTTTCGTCCTTCAAGTTGCCGGTATTCGTCCGTCGTGGCAGTACGAGGATCTCATCTGGTAAGCGTTTTGTGCTATTGATAGCGAGCGGAACCTTACACGACGCACTCGGTAGGGGTCTCTTTATGAACAAGTACATCTTCCCTGGTGCAGACGCGTCGTGTTCTCTTGGCTGGGTGGTTAACCAGGTCGAGGCTGCCGGTTTCGAAGTGAAGAACATTGATGTCCTTGGTGTCCACTATTCGGCCACCATCTGGAGATGGTACCTCAACTGGGTGAGCAACAAGGACAACATTATCAAGGCATATGGTGAACGGTCAGTCATCCCGTCACCCATCTACAAAGTGACGCTGATACCTCTCCCGTCTATAGATGGTATCGCATTTGGGTGTTCTTCCTTGCCTATTCAACCATTATCTCGCGTCAAGGATCCGCTTCCGTCTTCCAGCTGACCTTGCATAAGAACCTCAACGCGTACCACCGTATCAATGGAGTTCCTTCGCATGCCTCTATTCACAACAAGCAGCGTGATGGCAGGGAGTGGGTGTCCATTGAATAAGTACATTTCGTTCACCGTGTGATATCGGATTGGTGTTGGGGGCACATGGTGGATATATTACGCGACGAAAGATATACCCTCGTCTATATACCTTGATCATCCGCCTAATCTTGATTACACGTGTCGCCTAGACATTTTCAGTCCTTGAGTTCATTTTTGCCGTTGCAATGAAATTGACGAAAGTCCATGCCGTCGTGAGATCAGCATAATCAGTGGAAAGCTGTTTAGTATGCCCGGATCCAGCCTCTGCGCAGCATATGGGACAATCACATTGTACAGTACATGATTAGAGGATATGGAACAATTCGACGTACAAAGGCGGCTAATCGACGTCATGCATATTCCTCGGTGACTATCCAAAGCAGAAAGAAGAAAAAGAAAGCAGACTCAAAAGCGAGTGCCTAGGATCAAGAAACAAGCCCTCCGGGAGCGGTGACTCTACGACGCTCGGGGTGATGGTAATACGTTCCATGACGTCGCATCGGTGAGGCAGGGGCGGGGGAAGGCGGGGGACGGCTAAGATCTTCTTGCGACGTGTTGCTTGCTGCCTCTCCTGATTGCGGTGTCGCATTACCGTACTCGTCAGACGACTCATCATCGTCATCGTCTATGAGCCAGTCGTCCCCTTCGGGTAGCATAATCACGCCGGAACCAGGATCAAAACTGAGACGATGGTGGGCGTGATTATGCCCGTGCGAAGGACCAGCGCCAGCCTCTACCCATGGGTTTGAGGCACGCGTGTCGGAGACGAGGGGATGCACCTCACCGGACACCCCGTTGCTCTCGCCATTTGCGCTTGTCCGCGGACGTCGTGAGACTTTCTTCCGCAACATACTGTAGCGATTGCGGAGACTGAGCACGATCCCGTTGGTCGAGTCGAGAGGAAATCTGACTAAGCCATTGCGTTGGCTGTTCATCAGTGTTTGGTCTTTCTTCAGTGGGAGCCAGGGTTCTGGAAGGACACCGGTAAACGCGGGATGCCCATAGCGTCGTTTGCCGGTGCTAAGACCTCGGTTCATCACAAACTACTGGACCAGGTCCAAGAACGACGTACTTTAAAACGCCGTTATACCAGTTTGCCATTGGCGGCTGTGACTACATCCAATATCAGAAGAAGCCATATTGGAAAGGAAGACCCTCACATAGTCAGTCCTTTCATCTTCGGGAGCAACGTACAGCGTCTCATCATTTTGAGCATATCTCCGACGGCTGAGGTTGCTGCATGGACTGGTCAGCACTCGAAAAACGACTCGGTTTCATTATACCTCTGCGACCAGGTCACTGGATGTCCTTCCCTCAATCTCACGATCTCCGAAGCCTCTTCTCCCCTCTCTACCTCACACACCGAACTTAGAGACACCGCATTGCTCAGTGGTCGGAAGGCCCCGTGAACGTACCAGGACCATGTAGCAGTCGCCAGAACGAGCGGCACGAGAAGAGAAGACATGATGTAGCACTGCCGTAAGGTGAGAATACCAATCATGAAGATTTGGAAGATGATGATTCCCCAGATCAGTCGTGTAAAGGTCAGCGGCCAAGCTTGACCCCGTGATTCGTATGGCTTGTAAAACACTACAATCACAGATGGTCTGACGATGCTCATCCAAATAAGATACGTAGACTCACCGAACAAGAGTTTGTACTTGTAGACGATATATGCTACCCCAAAGTAGATGGCACCGAAAACGACGATGAGTGGTTGTACTACACTGTATAGGATGGTAATGACGAAGATGAGAATTGCTTGGGGGTAAACGACGCCATAGTTTATCATTGGAGGAGCGTTTAGCTCAGCAAAGTCTACATGATGCGTGACGTCAGAGCTGTAGAGTGGGAAGGACCATCCGTACCTCGCGGGGTTCGTGTCCAAAACATCCGAAAAATCATGCGAGGAATCAACACTCCAAGGTTGAGCAACTGTAATGGCATGATGCCAAACCCTGATTCAACCATGAGTTAAATGTTGGTTACGAAAGCGGATGCCGACCTTGAAGAATGACATAGGACAAGAAGAAGTGCCTGGAACAACGTTGGCCACGGAGACGACTCTGATTCCTAGCCACTCACTTGGCGCGTCCTTGCTGCAACGCTTGTGCCAACTTCTCGGGAATTTTGGCGGGCGAGTTCGCCAGATCTCTCACGAGCTGCCAATATGTGCTGGCCAAGAGGAAAATGAACACGACGTTGATGAGCAGGAAGAGAAAGTATCTTGGTTTGATGTAAGTCTATTTTTCTCTCCCCTATAGACTGGACTCCTCACTTTCGCAGCATAGAGGACTCAATCAAACTGCGGGCTCTATAACCCTGAACGTATGTCAAACCTGAGAGAAATGGAGTCAATGAACGATTGTATGCTCTATCCTTCCAACCTCACCTTCCAGAATGAAAGGTAACAACGCATTCAGCGTGATCATAGCAATAGAAGGAAGCGAGTTTTGCACGAACGCCCGAATCTTATCGTTACTATCGATTATTCTCCCTAGCCAAGGCATCACTTTCTTGATTTCCTTGTAGCTGAGTAAACTGGCAAGAGCAGTGATGGGAAATATCCAGAAAAACATCAACAGCCCGACAGCTCCAAGGACCAGGAGCTCTCGACAGACCAGTGATCCCGGAGTATGTTCGATATTCGACCAGATAATATCCCGTGGTTCAGGAGCCGGGTGAGTCTTTATCTCCCATGAATCTGGCGAGTGCGCTGCCTGCACTGCGATTTGCTAAACAGATGAATGGTCGACAAGACGACGGCAATAACAAGTGACGACCCTACCGCACTGGACATCTTTTCAAAAGTGACAAAGGCAACATGGGTGGTCTTGGTTTTCCCAATTCGGCGCCACCTTTTTACTTTTTCATCTGCTTCCTTGAACCTAGCTTCGAGATACTCGAGCGCATCCACTTTGGGAGAAAACCATCCAGGGCGGAGTGTAGGACGTCTGCGATGCGGAACCACAAACCTCGCGTGCTGACTTTCCAACACGGACGGTTCGGCGTCACTCGCTTGCGCGATCACGTTCTCCGAAGGATCGTAGGATTCCACGACACTAGGATTGCCCACGTACTTCGTCCACTCGTTTTCTAGTCTCAACAACGCTTTCGTGCGTTGATTTAAGAGAACCTGCAGCGTCCCGACTTCTCGGCAGACCGAAACGCTCTCCACGCTTAAACCGATATTCTCAAAGTACTCGGCGAGAGCGGGTTCCGAACGTAAATGGGGTGGCAGAGAGGTGATCATGACGGTGCGCCCGGGGATGGAGTGCACGAGCTCTAGTGAGAAGAGTTGGCGCGAGCGGATATAGCGTTGATAATTCTTGTACAGCAAGCGAAGGGCGAGGCAGGTGAAGAGATAGGTGAAGAGGAAGTGTACTGTGAGGTATGAGTTCGCGTCGCTGATCAGGTCGAGCCAGTCACGGTCAGCAGGATTTTTGTCGGTATAAGAGACTGCCCATTGGGGCCAATCACTGTCGTCGTCGTCAGAACCCCCACCTATTCCGATATTGTGCTAATAGTGGTGAGCAAGATACGAATTCGGGTGATGGGCTACCACATACTGTCCAGTTGATGGGCATTAAAACCGTGATGGCAAAGAAAGAGCACAAAGAGAATAAATAAAAGGATGTTTTGAAGAACCCTAGTAGCTGCGGAAGAGAACTAAGCGATGGCATGATTGGCCGCGAAAATGCCGACTTGCCACTGCGGCGTCCAGCCCAACTATCTGTAGAATCGTGTACTCGGATGTCTTCAACGTGGGCATTATCCAACCAAAGAACGCGGGGCGCGCGTGGGCCTCGTGAGGAGAAAAGTCTGCCAACGAGGGTGAGTTCGGAGGTGGCTCGGGTGTCGTACGAGTACCTTTCAGCTTCGTGCGGGGCGCAAAGAGCAGTGGCCACCGGGGGCGACAGTAAGAAAATAGCAAGAATGAAACAAAGCCGATAGACGATGCAAGTGATAGTTGAGTCGTGAACCAAGGGCCTTCGAATTTGTCTGGGCGGAACGCATGAGCCTATCTGGAAAGCGTCGATGTTGAGGTACCCACAAGTTGGAGGTGAACCAGGTGGAAGTTCTGGATCTGGGTCATCCATCGCACGAGCGAGGAGTTCCACAAGTCTGACCATGGTCGTCATGAAGGTGGAAGCGGGTCACTTGCAATGAGATTGACTCTTTCACAACACATGGCCAATTCCCAAAAAAGGATGTTTCCAAAAGGGGACGTTTGTAGTTGGCAGCCCTGGCATCAGCCACTGAGTGCACATAACCTTACCGTTCCACAGTTCCTAAATTCCTATATATATATACGTACGGAGTTGGTCTTGCATGATATCCCGCACAGGTACTTTCCATCACCTCGTGACTGGCTGATACCATTCGAAGTCGAACGTTGAAACCCGAAGCTTGACATTCCCGGGATCCGGTGTTACCCGTTTCACTCGAGCGCACAATATATGACTTGCTGAGGCACAACCAACACGTACGATGATCGCCCTCGCGGAAAAATGCACTTTGCAAAGACTTACACTCAATTGCTCATTACCCTCCCACCCGAACTCAGAAACAACGTCTTTGAATACCGCAAGGTACGTCTTATCGGTTATCATTCCACTTGCTCTAGCTCCGGCCTGACATGCCCAACCCTTAGCTCAAAAGACTGATAAACCAAACCGTGTCCGAGCTCGACTCTCTGGGACTTGGGCCTTCGGTACTCCAGTCTTTGCACAGGCACGGAAATTCAGATGACGGCATCGTGCATCTCGAGGAACGAGATTTCCCTCTGAACCCACTAAGTGTGCCAGACGGACCAAGCAGACATACCATTATTTATGAGATTGCCTCAAACTCGTCTATACTTGAACCTAGACTTCGGCTGTCGTCGCACCAATCCCCTTCTGATATTGGCCACACCCATTCAAAGACACAGCCTGTTTATCATGTCGATCTTCCTATTCCAGAGCAGGTATTCAGTCGTGTCGTACGACCCCTACTTCATCCTCCCGTGATATTGGAAGATGAAGTGCCCTTGCTTGACAATTCGTATGCCTTTACTCTACTCGAGCTGGGTTGTACACACAGCTGATCGCTGTCCTCCAGAGACTCCTTTCCAGATTTGATAATCCCTCTTCCTTCCGATACTGCATTCTTTCAGCTGCTGGCATCTACCCTATCTTCCCTTTCTAACCACTTGACCACTGTACATGACGACTTCAGATCGACTCTTATACTACTTGCCACGGCTATATCCTCGGCAGCTCGTCCGGCGTCATCCTCTGCTCCTCGCTCATTCTCGACCTACTCACCAATTGCCAATAATGCAATGTCTCTGCGCCCCAGCCTGGGAGGTAGATCGGATTTGGACACCTGGCGCAAGATCTTCCGCCTCTACATTGAAGCGGAAGTTTTTGAGAGTGCCCGCCAGTCTACCCATGCTAAGAGAAGCGTCGAGGGGGCGGAGGAACGACTCAAGTCGTTCGAAGCACTCGTCCAGAAGGAGAAAGGGTCCCTGATCTTCTCCGGGAGCAGAGAATGCCTGGACATATTCGTCGACTTGAACCTCTTCATTCTCTGCGTGAACAAGGTAGTACGTTCCCGGATTTCCTAATTCGCATCATGCTCATAATTGAGGATACAGTTCGAACTCGCAAATTCGGAGGCGACTCGCAAGATCCTCAAGAAGCATGCTAAACGCACGACATTTCTGATCCCTTCTTATCTGCTGGATCGAGATCCGTCCAAATCTCTATCCAGGCTTCTCGTCCAAGCGATTGGCGAGGTCCTTTTACCCATCGTACCCCCCATCGATGATTATTTGTGCCTCATCTGCACCTCTATCGCGTTCAAACCAATCAGGCTCCACTGTAGCCATTTCTTCTGTGTCAGGTAACTGCTTCCCACTCCCTCTCACCTTACTCTCACACACATTGAACCATTTTATCAACCCCAGATGTCTCGTAAAAATGCAGAAACGTGGGATGGCAAACTGTCCACTGTGCCGCGCGCCGACGGTCCTGCGAGCGAATCCATGTGAGTGCGCGCACACTCTCTCCCCTACGCCGTTCTGATTCACGTAGCAAACATCGATTATGGGCTACTCAACTTCATGGCGGATTGGTTCCCGATCGAGTCTCGGGAAAAAATGCGTGCCAACGAACTGGAGGTGACTCGGGAGCAACTGGAAGAATTTGGTATATCAGGCGCTCGCGTTTGTCTAATCATGTAGCATGTCAGTAACAAGTGAGGCAATGGCGTTCTTAGTAGTCAAACTCGGATGAACCCGCGTCGCCAGGTGTATGCATGAGATTTCCGATGAGTCCATGGCGCCTGGCGAAAACGTTTCATTCAAACGTTGTTTGATCTATCCGCCGGATAAGTGGATGAATCCGCCGTGCGAGCATTTTTCACGGGTACGCACTGGCGTCTAGCATCACCGAACAAGTGTCGGACACAGAATATAATATTTGGAAGAATGAAAGGACCATAGATAATCTCCTCGAACGTGTCCCCCGACGGTGCTCTTTCCCCGCCTGTGGCTGCGTGGTCAGCAGACGCTGAGAGTCCTGGGACTCTCATGAGGCTGTACCTTCCTCTCATCGATGAAGGGAATGAGCCATTTTTGGCAGACTAGGAACGCACTCTCCACGGGTGTCACTTTACTGCAGCCGATTCTCAGCGTTATTACTGATTTAGATCCTGCTTATTAGGCCAACTTTGAGAGGTATCTGCCAAGAATCAGCATGACCCCGATCATATCTGGTTAATCACACCCACCTTTGGTCACACAAGGCCAGAATAAACCGGGCAGCATAGACGAAGCGAATCCATAGCTTAATTCCTGTATGTCCATCAAAAATTGGAGGTTTATCGGCAACGGACTGATCCGGTAGTTGGTGATGCGGTCCTGGTGAAGTGTGGAGAAAGCGAAGAAGTCACGTCGGATGATGTCGGGTAGCAACCACTTGTCTGAGCATAGTTGTATGTATGGGATCCTTTTGCTTCGATCGGCCGTCCGAATCAGACTCCGGCATGTCGCGACCCGCTCACCGATTTCTCTGGTAATTTCCATGTTCATGAGACAAGCAAGAAGGACTTGAAACACATAACGTTTGCTCTGTATAACATAAGACGCGTGCAAACCGTTGACGTGAAGGGCCAGACATCGACACCAGACGCGTATCGGGACGATCCACATCACCACGTGACTTCGATCCACATCTTGAAGAGATTATCGTCCGCACCAGGATCGCCCTCTTCGCTGAGGGGAAAGAATCTGCATTCAGCGAGATAGTCTCCGATATGAATCTTAAACTTACGATAGTGACAACGGTGCTCGCGTGCATCCGTGCACTCGCTCTCGTCGCCGGAACGCATTGTACACGATGGAAACCCATCGCAGCGAGTTGCGTACGTCCCCCCCAAGCCTCAGGCCTCCATGATCGCACCTCGTACGCCTCCATCCATCACATCTGTGCGCTGAATGACGTCCGCACGCCACCCACGAGAGTGCACACAACGATCGTATACCCTCAACAGGTCCGTCAGGGATGGCGTCGCCCTGAACTGCCCACCCAGCGCCAACAGCGCCGAGAACGACCGATCCTATGAAGGCAGAACAAGTAGCGAAAGAAACGTCGTCGCGAGATACTTCGACAACCTCTCCTAGAGCACCGCGGACTTTCCTCTGGCCAAGAAACGCATAGTCGGGCCGGGGTCCTTCAGGATGAACGTGTTTAATGGGGATTGACAATAAACGATGCCCGAGCCCACAGAAAAATCCTACTTGCCTCCTTCATTTGCACCCATAACGTCCATGCATCACACAACGCATCCTCTCCTCGACGTGACGTGCGCGCGCAATGTCTTCTGGGATAATACGCATCCCGACATCATCCTTGGGGGTACGAGGACTCGTGCACTGACTTATGCATGGGGGAACGGAAGAATCAGACTACTTGTTGTTTTATATTTGTTCCCGAAACTTCGCCAAACAAGCTCCAGACTCAAGTGCAAATTACTTAATCGACTGTAGTCTACTCCAAGTATGTAGCACACCACGATGTCGCCCGAGGTCTAATGTAAGTTGCAGAGTATCTTGCTAATACGGAGTCATCTCTACGCTCGTACCAACATGTCTGGACCCCCGCGTGCGCCGAAACCTCTTTATCTACCTCTTTGCTAGGTGCCATTACTTGGGTGCCATCAGAAGAAGGGAAGCAGTGAGAGTACAGGGACTACAATGCGTTCGGAGTTCGGACTAACGGGTTTGCATGCGTTTCGCATGGTTCACCCACGAGGAGGGTCTTTGGGAACCTGAAGATGGCTGGAATCGGGATTGGTGAGTTGAACGACCTTGCTGCTTCAGTCCGTTCTGTCTGCTTGTCGCAAGCAACGAGTGCTGTAAAACCCACAAAATATGTCCCTCACAGAAGCGCTGGGGCCGTTCATGGACCAGTTCCGCGGATCTCCACAGATCCTCGGTTCATAATTCCGAGTCTGCGAGTTTTTTTCTATACTTTCGTTCTGGGATAATCCTTGAACATGTTCACCATTCGAGTGTACAGGCGGCAAAGTGAGTCGAACCAGATGGCATGGTGAACAATTTCAGGTCTCGTGCGATCAAGGAGGATTATATCACGTCTGTGAGTGTTCTCTTGGTTCTAGAATCTGGCAATTGTCAACCGTTGCACTCACAATCAGGGGTCTTTTTCCTTTTGAAGTTGATGATATAAGCACCGCAAATGGTCCAATTGTCTCAGGAAGAAGTAACAACGAACCTACTACATCATCATATCAAGTTAATATTCCGAACGGCAACGTTCTCTGGACCATCATGAACAACTCCCCCGCTGGAACAAAGACGAACGACGAAATTTCACTCTGAGCCACTCGCAGAGTTACCATAGTGGGTAATTTTTGAAAACTGCTGCGAAGCAATCAAGT